>WBMV01000298.1:645043-826000 GCA_013396655.1 Campylorhamphus procurvoides | reverse complement strand
GGCGGCGGCGCCGGGAGCGGGTGTGGGACCGCCCTAAGGAACCTTCCCTGTCCGACCGTCCAGGGGCCGCTCCGGCAGTCACGGCCGCGCCACCTGAGCTGCACCGGAGGCCCTCCTGCTCCTCCTGCTCCTCCTCCTCCTCCTCCTCCTTCTCCTCTTCTTCCTCCGCACCCCACACTCACACAGTCAGACCCCAAGTTTCTTTCCCGCCCGACACCCACCCCACGCGCTTCTCCAGAAGTCATTCCCCTGACCTTTTGGGAAAGCGTCAAGGAAGGGGTTAAAAACACGTCGCTTTCCCTAATGCAGAGGTCAATGTTTGGCCTTGGTTTGTCGGGCGCGGCGCTTTTAAACATTTTCGCACATCTCTGGAAGTGTTTAGAGTACGCGGGGAAATTGATGACCCCTGGTTCCCTGACCGCTGTCTCGCAAATAACCACAGAACAATTGCAGTCTGTGCTCGCATGTGCTCTCCAGTGAGGGTCTGCCAGTTGTGTTTGTTGTGAGAGTCACGTTGCTGTAGGAATTTTTATGCCAGCATTTAGTAAATGGCAAAATAAAACGAGTTCACTTAACAACACAAATGAACATTGTTCGCACACACACACACACATAGACACAGACACGCATTTTGATTCTCTGTTCAGCAGACTTGGAACAAAAAGATTTTGAAAGGAAGTTTTCTCCGGTGAGTTGGGCACTCACTGCAAGTGAGAAACTAGTTAAAGTCCTATTACTATCTCATTTCCTGTTAGCTTGAGAGATAAAGACAGTGCTTCAAATATGGCCTTTATGTATCCCAGATTTTTTTATGCTAGTATAAATTATAGCTTAAATTCAAAGAAGCAGAGAAATATGAGCTCTGTATTTTACACACGAGTCTATAGGAATTATTTTGCTAAAGGTGCTGCAGCACTTCTTTCAATCAGGCCTATCGTCTGCAGATGGAGTATTGGATTTCCATTTGAAAAGTATTCTTTTCGTCTGTGTGGGCAACTTCTGCTGCTTTCTATGGA
This sequence comes from Campylorhamphus procurvoides, assembly GCA_013396655.1. Classification (NCBI taxonomy): domain Eukaryota; kingdom Metazoa; phylum Chordata; class Aves; order Passeriformes; family Dendrocolaptidae; genus Campylorhamphus; species Campylorhamphus procurvoides. The sequence goes on along the minus strand of WBMV01000298.1, from coordinate 824,984 downwards.
AAATGTGGGAGCTGATCAAGGACAGGATGCCCACATGAACTAATATACTAGAACAATTTGTTATGCATGACAGCCTACTGATGGTAAAAACATCAGTTTCCAACATTGACTCTTCTCGTCTCATGAAAAAGCATGGAGTGAGGCATGAGCATTTAAAGAGAAATATGGAAATTAATTAAAAGAATGTCAGTCTGATGCTGCATGTCTTGATCCTGCTCAGATTTAAGCCAATGCAAATTTTGCTATTAACTTCAAAGTGATAGCTGTGACATCATTCATTGATCATGAGAGTTACTTCATACATGATCAAATAATCACATCAAGGGCTTAGTCCTTCAAGCTGCTAAAAAACTGTTGCACATCGAAGCTTTTCTGTTTGCGGAAATACGTTCAAAGGGCCTTGTACAAAGTATAGAAAAATGTGCAGAGGGATCAATGCTGCTGGAAACCTCAGTGCCCATATGGGAAAGAAAAAAAATCCAAACGGCTCTTGATGACTGTGGTGGAGAGGAGGCATAGCCTGGTGTTGAAATGTCATCCAGTGCATTCAAATAACATGCACAATAGCCACTTAAAAGATTTTCATTTCCTTCTAATGCCAACCACTTGGAGCAGTTTTCTCAAGAGGACTTAACAGTGGAGCTTAAAAAATGGGTCAGCAGGACTAACCACGAAGTTCAGCCAGGAACACAGCAATTTGGGCAGCAATGCTAATAAAGCAGAAGGATGGACACAGATTCTGAAATAGATCCTGCTGGACAGAGCCCTAAATTATAAGGTAAAATTGCGGCTCTGCTGGCATGTGTGGGAAGCCTTTGTTGACTTTTATGAAACCAGATTTTGCCGCTGTAGTCATTAGCTTCTCATTTAAATGTGTGGCATGTGTACACTTAGCCCATATGTTTTTCTTGCTAAAATAGCAAAAGTGTAGTATCAGTAATTTCAGAATATTAACAGCAAAATTAAAAAGAATAAAATATTCACAGTTTTATTTTGTTGTCTAATTTCAGCTTCATGTCATCCATAGATGTCAATAGGGAAAAAGACATCAAATGAGAAAGAAACAAAAATGTCTGCCGCGTTCACTTCAGCCAAAGCTTTGCATCAGATAGTATTTCAGTACTGAACTTGCAAATATGTGAAATACGAGATTATGATAATAAATATTTAACCATATTCTTGGTTATGTTTTTTTAAGGGTTAACAGTTTCCTACTGAATCAAAAGCAAACAAACTGGTGAACTAAGAAGTTAAAACTGCATTCTCTCTGTATACCCACTGTGATAATACTTCCTTAAATGACAATGCAATAAAAACCCTTTCCAGTATATGCATCAGAAGAAGGGAAAGCCTTCCCTAACTACAAGTTTCACGGAAAAGAAAAATAAAATTATATGGAACTGTATTTCACTTGATAGAAAATGGAAGTTAAATTGGGATTAGTTATAAAATAGTTCACCTCACTATAATTTCTGTTTGAAAAAACATTTTTAACACTTTTAGTTCACTGCAGGTCTTATTTTGTTCTGCCACTGATAACAACAGTCCTCAGATCCGAAGGTTGGATTTATGATTGACTGTGTTACAGTAGCTAGCCTGAACTCAGCTTCTCACTCGATGGGTTTTTTCCATCATGCAGTTTCTCCACGGGCTGAGAACTGAATTCTGTGCTGTGTTTCAAATTATTCCAGAGACCTAGTCTGGTTGTGAATCTTATTTCTTCTTTCATCCTTTGAAGGCAGCTGCAAAGTTTGGAGTTTGGAAGCTGGGATGTCACATTGCTGGCCATTTTCTATTTTCTGGAAGTTAATAGACACTATTTCTGATACTTTTTGAAAGTGGATCTTCCCTTTGTCTTATTTGTGTTAAATGTTTAATTGCCTTAATGGTGTGCCCTGTACTGCCAGGTTTTCAGTTCCTCTGGAAGAGTGCAAAGTGGCTGTAATTACTGGTTGCAGGAATAAACCCTTTGCCATCACAAAGGAAACTCTCCTATCATCAGCAACTGTAAGCAGTTACAAATTCCTTCAAGAGGGTGAATGTTTGCAGTCAATAATTAAAGCTGGTTCTCACTCTCTCAGATGAAAAGAAGTGCATTTGCCAACATTTAACACTGCTTTTTCTTCATTTCCTGATTCTCTATAGACTTGTCCAAAAACATTGCTCTAATCCAGCTAGTGTAATCCAGCTCGTGGAGCAAGATCCCTCCCGTTACGAGCTTTCACTTTTGACAAACCCTGGGAAAATGATTTTGCAAAGGTACAAACATAGCTGGTTTGGCCAACTGTATCACTGTTGAACTAGTCTAAGGGTGCTGCCCTATGCCTATCATAGGCCCTTCTTTGCCAGCAAATATTCTCAGTTCTTGGCATCAGGCAACATGCTTACAACTCCCTCTCTACAGTACTGGGGAAACAGCTTCTGTCACATCCACCTCAGAGTCATTCAAGTTGCAAACCCTCAGCTGCCATGAATATTCTCCTTTGTATATAGAAAGTTTTGTAATAAATTTTTCTTTTTGTGTGAAGACACGCTGCGTATGTTTGGTTTAGAAAAAATTAAGGTAAATATTTTTATTAAAATTTCTTGGTGGCTTAGGAAAGATTAAACTCAGAAAATTCTGCAAAGAAAAATTATGTGTTTTGATTTATTCACATTTTTTAGATCTGTAACATCTTTCGTTGATCCTGACAACGTATCTGCTTAACACTGGCAGGAATATTAGCTGTGCATTTCAGATTTTCACTTGGTTATTTTTAGTTCTTCTGAAGCCTGGGAAATAAGAAATATAACCGCTTTGAACAGTCTGAAAGAGCCAACTCTAGCAGGGCCTCTGAATCTGATTAGATAAAACAACAAAGAGGTTCTGTTAGGGCAGAGGCAGGAAGAACTAAGGTGGGTGGCAATATCTGTCATAACTCAGGGGAAATGTAGCCTCAAAGCACTCAAAAGTGGGTGGAAAAATAACATAAGCAATAGACAACTTTCCCATATCTTAGGTCACTCTCCAAATGCAGTTTTGAAGAACTTTCTCTGCGCTCCACTTTTTTTTTTTTTGTGTTTTTAAAGTACAATAAACAGCACATGCATGTGTGTTTATATTAAAAAGCTGATTTAGAGGAACATCGTTTCTCTACAGATAAGTATCCAAAAAAGCACAGTGTGGCAAGTGCAATTACATTTGTCGGTACAGAAGCAGTATAAGATCTTAAGGGATAGATTTGCAGTTTTCAATGTTTTCCTCTGAAAGTAAGGTACCTTAAGGATTGCCACATAAGGAGATTTCTCCCTAAAATACAGCTAGTCATAACTGCATTGTATCCTACTTTCCGAAAAAGGCTCGAGCTGTTGTGTTTAGTGCAACTGGGAAGTCTTCGTTTTTCTGGGGGTTGATTTAAAAATGATCTGTTATTGGAGTGGTAGAAACATGGAACACCCGCTTGGCCAAGGACTATGCTTCCCTATATTCAAAGTAAGATGCTTATTTTACATTGGAAGAGATTGAAAGAAAGATTTGTGCGTTTTCTCAGGAAAACCAGTCAAAATGTTTTTGAAGTTGCTCTGCATGCAGGGTGTTGAGCTTTGTCTATGTTAGAGGCTGGGAGCATTATCTGTTTGAAGCCCAACGGTAAGTGTGCTCCACCCCAGTCACAGATGCAGCTGAGGAACCTGGTGCTTGTTCTGCCTATTAGAGGTGTAAGAGAGCAGTCCCTCCAACCTGCCTGTGACTGCCTGCATTTCTCTGGTAACTCTAGGTCTGTCTTCCCTGGGACAGATGTGTTGTGCAATGGTAGATGCATACAGGTATAATTAATGCTAATCTGATACCAATGTGCATCACTCCAGTGGTTCAGCCCCCCATGCCAGGCTGAGGGCGCTCAGCCACTTACATGGCTCCTTGCACTGAAATGGAGTGGTGGAACTGTAAGCACCTGAGTTCAAGCTTGATGGACAACCTTTGTGTCTTCTGGCAAAAGGCTTGTCGCAGTTATGCGGCTGAGGTAATAATCGTTTCATTAAGTAGCCAATTACTGGACAAGATTGTTTAGCGGCTTGAAAGTTCATTGCTTTATTTAATGAATTGCTTGCTTTGCCATAGACTAGCCTGCAGTTTTAGAAAGAAAATTTGGAATGACCACTAATTTATTTGCCAAGAGTTTTATTTAACTTTTTAACCAATAATGTAGTCCACAGTTTTCCTGACTTCATCTCTGCTATAAAGAGAATGCCTGTGAGCCAAGTGGCTTGTGAGTGTATTTCTATGTCATTTTCAGCATGCTAGAGGTATTTAGAACGTACATTTGGGCCGGAGAGCTATAGTGCTAAATTGATCCCTATTACCTTTTTCCTGAAGTTGTTTTCTCATTTTAATCTCATCAGATAACAATCTGCTCCACATTTTTTATTTTCTTTGAAATCTCTCTGTCAGGGTCAGTCTTACATTCCTGCACAGGGAATTGAGTGTCAGATCTTAAAAGCTGAAGGGGCAAAATCAGATCATTGGCTGTACAAGTTCTGCTCCACCGGCCGATCCATGGACCGCCCAGGTGAATATAAAGGAAGCCTTTTTCCCCTGACTGAGTAGAAAAAAGGTTGATAAGTGCACATGGATACCCTTTTTTCTTTGACCAGAGAAGGAATAACCCCCTCAGAACCAGGTTCACACGTAATAACAAAAACCCAGTATTGATGGAGGGGACAGGGTGAATATTAAAAGTCTCTTTTCTGTGAGAAGCAAGTTTACACATTTTGTCAATTTAATGTAGCTGTCTCCCTTGTAATACTTTTGCTCGTGGAGACAGAGGGCCCTGTCCTACATTGTTTGTACAGATGCTGTTAGTCCAGAGATGGGGGATGGGAAAGTCAGGGAAATCTGCTGTCTCCTTCTCTGTGGCCACATCCCCAGCTCTACTTGGGGATGCTTCAGCTAGGTGCAAATCCCACACCTACAGCGCATTTCTAGCATGCTGTCTTTGTTGCCTTGGGCAACCTCCTTGACATGGAGGTCTCATTCTGCATGGGGTGAAAGAACATTTCTGTAGTCAGAACATGGCCTACTTTTTGGTTTTATTTTTCCAAACCTGGAAGTAAAGATAATCTAAACTGATGTTCTATGTACAGAAAACAAAAGCCAGCCTGATAGGTGCAATGAATGGAAAACCTCACTACTCTGGAATTTAAATGTGGGCTGGCAGATTTTTTTTTTTCTATAAACAGTGCTTTAGGTAGGGATATGACCTGTCATTATTTAGAGATTTGCAGCAGTGGAATCTTTCGTGTCTGTCTGCCACCCACCTAGTACCAAAAATGCCACCAAGAGATTGGCTTGTCGAAGGACTAAAATAGTCCTTAAAGCTTAGCCTCGAAGGACTATGACACCTGCGTTCCTATGTCTTTTCTTTCTCTCCATATCTACCCCACTAATCACCTATTAGCTCTTAGGGTGCCAGAAATAAACACCAGCAGTCCCAAGGTTCAGACAGTGTATACTGAGACTTATGAAAACAGCCTTTTGCAAGCATTAGTCTGGAAAATAATACCTAGCTTAAGGATTTAAAACCTATTGAGGTTCTTTGTTGTTTCAGGCTTCTGAGAAGTGGTCATTTTCTTAATGTGATAAGAAACTGAAATGTTTTCAAAGAAAAGATACTTAGATGTGTGGCCTTCCCGGGTTAGTAAGACTGGAAGCTGGTGTTTCACAATCCCTTAATTGTGACAAATCTTCCCTGGCAAGCTGCTATATTTATTTAATAGAATATTAAGCTATGATTTTTACAGGTATACTAAAGGTATTTAGGTGTCACAGTTTTCTTGCAGTGCAATAATATTTGATTTAATTTAATTGAAGTTTGGATAAGCTTGAGCTTTTTGTTCACTTCCTCCGCTCTGAGGGGATAAAATAGCCCGGTGTGAAAGAAAGCCTTTTAAGATTCAACAATATTATTCAAGCATGGCATCTGCAACTAATAACTATGCAACTCTGAATGAAAAAAATACCTAATTATCATGGAAAAGGGAAGATGGTTGACTCATCTTCTGCAGTTTGGATTACATGTGTGGGATTGTGTTTTGGATGGAGCACTCCAGAATAGCAACACTCCATCAAAAACACAGTCATGCACCTGTACTCCAAATGGCTGAATAAGGCAAAACACATGTCATCTGAACACTGTGAATCAAATTAAAAAAAAAAAAAAGGAAAAGAAAAGAAAAGAAAGGAAAGCTGGAAGAGAAATAAAGACAAGTACCATAACATTGGTGTGTGTGAAGACTTGTTTCTCTGGAGCTCCCTGAGTGATTTATTTTTTGCTAAATCTCTGTTCGCAAGCCATGTTTGATTCTACTCGATGCTGATATAGACACTGCAACTGGATCTTATGGAAAGGGCTGCCAGCCCACTGTTTGATCCAGATAAATTACGATAGCAGGCACAATTTACAATGAGAAGCCGTGGCTGCTTCTGGCTCTAACGTGTGATGAGGTTTAAAACAGGGTGGGCCAAAATTCTCCTTACCTGGTGGCCCACTCAGACCACTTATGGAAGGGTGTTAAGAAAGCCACTGAGCAAAAGAAATTTACATTCACAGCAAGAGGCAGGCCCAATTTTATATCAAAGGTGAGCATGAGTGCGTGTGTGTATCTGCCTGCATTTGAAGTGAAAAAGATGTGGGGAAAAGAGGTATAAGAAGCATGCATAATCCACATGTTTGGGAAACTTGTGTGTTAACTGAGCAGCCCATTTCCCTGGTTTCTTCTACATGTGCGCATACCCCCAAACACCCCCCACACCACTCTCCTCCACCACCCCCCTTTATGCCTGCAATGCATATGTGTTGTGAACATTGAAGTATTTGCTTTGGAGAGTTAATTGATGACTGGCTGCTTATTTGATCTTCATAGTGTCAAGTTCAAATGTAATGAGCGATAAAACCCACCCAATAGCTGGACATGGAAAGAGGTGCAAATTCAGAAAAGTAATACAAATTAGAACCCCCTGCATATTTTCTTTGCAGTAGCATTCCCAGCCACCTGCGCCTGATTTCAGAAACATATACAAGCTGCAGTCCACACTCAGGAGAGTAAAGCCAGATTTCTTAAGATATTTCATTCCCTAGAAACTTTTGATAATCAAATCAGATGCTGCTTTGCCTATGTAGGGCACTTTGAGCCTAATCAGGATAACATACTCATTCTTTCTGATGTGCCAAGGGTTAGCTGTCCTGGAGGCCAATGTTAATAATCCAAAAGAGATACCTATTAATGAATGAAGTGGGGAGAAAGGGATGTTACAGGGAAAAGAGAAACAAGAAAAAGATATTGACTACATGTACCTGAGCCTGTGCATTCTCTGATCAGCTCATTTTGCTGGTGCCTCCTCTAAGGAAGCCTACAAGGGCAGAAGAGGCTATTTCATACACTTCTGTTACTGAAATGTTGAAGAGGCTTCAGAAAGTCTCTAGGAGTGCTGGGGACATTTGGGGTCTCTCATGGATTGATTACTAGACTTCTGAAGGACTGTAATGCACCTCTTCCAACACTGGATTCCTGTCTTTGGGAAGTGTTCACTGAACCAGGACTGTACTGTAGCTCTTGTCTGATCTCATCTTCTGTTAATTGCCTCATCCAGCTGCTGTTAGGTTCACATGGAATATGTCCAGAGAGGATCAGGAGAAGTTTTCCTCTATTCACAGCTTGATTCTCCCCTCACTCCAACATGTATAAACACTTGCACATGAACAGCAGAAGCTGTCCCCAGTCCTATATTCACAAACCTAATTTGTCCATGTCCTTTGCTTTTAACAAATAAGCTTTGCCATCCCTTTGCTTTTTGCCTCTCATTTCCCATTTAAAAACCTATATATATACATATATATATAGATTACACTAACCATTCCTCTTCTCCTTTGAAGAAATATATGCATACATATACCCACCAACCCCTCTCCCTGCCTGTGCTCCCCCCTAATTCCAGGCCAGGCTCTAAGATTACATGTCTACCAGGGAGGCATATGTTAGAAATTGAAAAGAGACATGGCAAGTTGATCACAGGAGAAAAAAATGTTGAAGTTAAAATATTCTAGAAAAGGTGCCTGACTATTCAAAATGAGGGCAGTCTATGGTAAATGCGTCAAAGGAGTCTTGGCCAGGCTGTTCAAATTGCCAAAAATCAGCAGAATTTAAGGGATTCCTCAGTTGGTCCCATAGTGGAAGAAGAAGCATGATTGTTATTCCTCTACACTTCTGGAGAGTGTGAGTAACCTACCTACAGCTTGGTGGATTTCCAGAATATATGGGTCTGATGTTCTGTCTTTGGAAGGACTGTGGTACTGGGACCGGTAACTTGTATGACTATGACCTGCCCTCTAGGAAAGCAGACGTAAAGACATTGCTTTCCCTAGTAACTGATTCTGGTCAGTAATAATGATTATCCTTTTTTTAAAAAGCCGTCTAATTCATTACTTAAATGTGTTTGGCTTGATTCTTGTGTTTTTGAGACCATCCTCTTAGATTAAAGAGCTCTGGAGTGCACTCTATTTCTTCTCTGTGAAAGTACTAGTACATTGAAGCCAAACCACGTCTTGATCTACTGTGACTTGAGGGAAGCAGACTTGCTGAGAGAAGCTACCCGTTTCATTTTAAACCAGCCTCTCTAATAATGTAGCAGCGGATGTGCAAGTCACTGGAGTTTACCCTTCCACCTGCTTGTGCAGACTGTGAGCAGCAGATGCAAACAACGAGAAAGCTAATGACCAGCGACAGCAGAGCTGGCCACACGCAGTCCCCCCGTATGTCAGCTTTGCTTCAGCTGAGCTGACACTGCCACAGGGGGGGTTGGTTGTAGGTTTTAAGAGAGGGATTTCCACGTGTCCCTTCTGCCTTCTCCGGGCAGCAAACTACCTTGCATAGTTCAGGTTTCATCGTGTTTACCAAGTTGTCAGAGATAAGCCTGTCTCTGGAGGCAAGTGTTAGCATGGGGAACAGAAATACCAGCAGTGAGCACATATGGCACTGTTTGTACTCCTAAGTTGGAAAGAGCTATACAAGTTAACAAATACAGATGTTTAAAATCAGTAAGAGTGTTTAATGAAAACAAACAAAATACTGTAGTCTATAATGCTAAACCTGTTTTTCTTTTTCTCCTTTTGACAAGCTGGGATTAGTGTTTTTCTGAACCTATACCCTCCTTATGGGACATTTTTGAGGGACATTAGCCTTGCAGATGCTGGGTGGCGCTTGGGTGTATGCCTCTGATTTTTAGTTAGTTAATAAATCAGCTTTTACAACCATGTGTATCCTATGATTTAACACATGCATAACAATAATACTGGATTAAGAAGAACAAACTGTTTCACTGAAAAGGATATTTTATTTCTTAGTAATATTGCATACAATAAGAGCTTTTCTCTAACATAAACAAAAGATTCATGCTATTTTTTTCATTTAGCCAGTGGCCTTCATCCCCATGGGTCAAATTTTACTCAGAATTGCATTAGTACAAATGCAGAGTACCTCCACTGAGCTTAGTAAAACTCCTTCCACTCACTTCAAAGGGTGCTGCTTCAAACCTCATGCAGCCTGCTTTCCACAGGCATCAGCAGCCACTTCCTGCCTAGTAAACTGCTTAAGTGACATTCCCTCGATTAAAAAGACTCATGTAATGCTTTACCTAATCAGAAGGTTAAATAGTGTCATGTTGCTTTCGTACAAAAATCTTTTTCCTATGTGCCCTATTCTTGTTTTTGCAAGGAAAACTTGCTTTGTAATCTTCAAGCTCCCACTGCAGATATGTGCTAAACTACTAGCACACATGACATCATCCTTGGCTTCAGCCTTTGAAAGTGAAATGGTATTTAAAAAGATGAAATTCTGGTAGCAATGTCACACCCGAAGCTGAAGTTTAAAACAAAACTGACAACCAAATCAACTGCCAGGAAATGAACTATTTTTAAAATTATACATCTATCATGTCAAATTTGGGTTAATCTCTGGAGCCAGCTCAAGGATGGATGAGGTAATATTTGCACATGTTGTGGATAAGATAGAATGAAAATGGGTTCTCTCTCTCCTTTTTTTTTTTTTTTTGAAATTTGCTAATGTGCTACAAAGATTATGAAAGCTGATGGTTGGAATCAGTATGAGCTGTGATTGAGGGGCTATGCGTGAAACAGCAGATTAGAATGGTTTTAATACATTGCATGATGATCTCTGTAAGTCCCAGGCTACATATAAAATCTTGTGAATAGGGGCACATGCAGGAGGTAGGAAGATAGGTGGTAAGTGGAGGGTTGACATAATTCTGGGAAAAGCTCTCAGAGCCAACACATTCAGTGGATAAGTTTAAGGACTTGGTCTTGTTGCTTTAGTTCTGAGTGCCAGGGATTGAGGCATAACAGGGAGTCAGGACTTGCTGACAGAGCCAGCTAAAAGATGGCTGAATGTAAGTTACAGTGCATAAAAGAAAATGAAACATTGAATCATAACCTGTTATAATAGCAACCACTCTTGCTGTTACAGAAACTATCTGAAAATTTGTTTTTGTCTGTGCTAATAGTGCTTAAAAACACATGAGAATTACAGCTGGGAATGGAATTCCACTAATTCCTGTTTGCTGGGCTGTTTGTGAAAGCTTTTCTTACCCTTTGTCCATGCTGTTCTCCAAAGCATATTACTGGCAAAGGCCAGCATTTGCTCAGCGTTTGTACCAAACTGCCTGTGAAAGGTTGACACATGCAGAAGCTCTCAGAGGCATGGCTTAGAAAGTGTGGGGCTCAGGTGATTTGTTCTATCTTGGTCTCCTTTCTCGGTGGCCTGAATGGTCTTCTATATAATCTTTATACAGTTCTGGAGACCCAGTTAAGTCAAATAAGTTCTTTCCAAGACCCTGCCCAGGGAGTCTGTGTTGTAGCCTTGTCCGTAGTGAACAGCTGTGAATTGCTAGTCTTTTGATGCTGCTTTGCACCTCCTAGAAGCGTGCAGGAGCAGAGGCAGGAGAGTTCTACAGGGTAAGACTCCACCCTCGACAGGCAGGGATATGAGTTTTGTTGGACCTTTTCTGCCTGTTTCCCTCGTAGATTCCAATGGAAGAGGACTGAAGACATAAAAGGAGGAGGGAGAAAAAAAAAAGTGCATTTCTTCAGGAATGTGAGGGTCAGGAAAATAAGTGCGGTATTGGTCTTTGAATCATCTTCATCCCTTTTGAGAGATGTGCAGGCAAGACACAGATTTCAGTCAGTAATGTCAGGGTTTATAAGTGTAAGAGCTAAGCTTTCTCTTAGGTATTTTTGCTGTGGGCAGCCCTCTGTTGCAATCTTCTGGAAACCCTACAGTCAGAGGTGCTTTGTTCACAAGTGACCATTACATATTCAAACATCATAGTTGCATGAGTAGTGATGCTGCAATGTACTGCTTGAAAGACATCAGAATAATGGAAATATTGACTTTCTTGTACCCTATTACCTTTATTTCCACCTGACAATTGTGAAGGCATTGGAAGAGTCTGCTTTTAGAGTTTTAAGGTTGTAGTCATCATTACAAGACATTTCTGAGAATCCACAAACAAGCCGTCAAGGAAAAGTAAGATTTAGGCCAGATAACACAACTGATGGCATTCTTTTAAATGACAGGAATATTAATTCTAAAATTCATATATCTGCTCTCCAGCTTAACAATTTTTCTGAAAACTGATTAGCTGATTTTATGGCAAGAACACTGTTCTGCCTAAAAATGCCAGAGAATGCTCAGGTGAGAACTAACAAAAGATGAAAGAACTTGGTGCCAGCCTTGGCTGCAGATGTGACTTAACCAAGGAGCTCAGCTTGCCCCAAAGAAGACCACATTGAAAATTCATATAGGACCATACAGAACAGGACACAACACAGAGTATTTTCATAGCCTTCTGCTACTCTGCAAATGGATAAAGAAGTAAAATCATGAATTAAAAAAGATCAGTGGCTGTTAAGGTTTGGGATTTTCCAGCAGAATATAAAATCGGTACACTTTCAAAAGAGTCAATGGAGAAAATCTGAATTTTCAGATCGTGAAGGAATGGAAGAGTAAAAGTTTGAAAAACTTGCAGTTCTGTATTTTTTATTTCCCTAGGAGTCTTGGAATTTTTCTGAGTTAATTTTGATTTGTGGAAAGCTGTTTACGTGACATTTATGCTGTATACCTCTCTGTGAAGAAAGTTATATAACATATGTGTTAGTCTATGCAGGTGTTTATAACTGTAAATGTTACTTTTGTAGTTTGCCAAATGGAAAATACACCCAATAGCATCTTCTTGAACCTGTAAATAAACTGTTTTCCAGAGCAGCCATCAAGCACATCATGAAAGGAAATGGCAGAGCAATTCCACTGACAATAGCATGAGAATTATTATGAACCAGATGTGAAACAATACAAATATTAGTGAAAAGAATAGTTTCTGTCTACCCGAGCATGACAAAGCTTCAGGAAACACAGTGATACGGATTGGATGTGCAATGAAAATAAGCGTGTGATTCTCTGACTGGAACTACAGGCTGAAATTCTTCTGGATGAGCTCATGAAGGACATGTTGTTGGTATGAACACTAATCAAAAGCCACTCATCCTTTTGACCTGGGATAAGCTTCTCTTGCTCCCCATGGGCAAGGAACCATGGCATCCCAGAAGGCATCAGACCCACAATTCCCCTCTGCCCCGCAGCCACAGCTCTGTTACAGGTCCCTGTAGAGCCTGATCCTGAGGTGGCTTAGCAAGCTTACACCACAGAGGTAGAGGATTTGATTCAGTGCTTCAGCCTTTGGTGTCTGGCTCTGTTTGCGAAGCTACAGGGTGTCCCCAAGGCAGCTGGCTGCCACTCTGAAAGGGGAGTCAGGGACATATGGTGTGCAGTGGGTAGTGCTCTGTATCTGCCAGCCCACTAGAAATGTCTCAGACACAGCAGGGCATTTTAAAGGGCACTTTAAAGAGACCTACTTTTGGGCAGCTGAATCATGCCCTGGGTGTTTCACACTCCAGTAAGATCCAGCCAGCTTGGACATGAATTTGAATAGCAATACTGCACTGTGTGCTATGGCTGGAGGTTGAATATAGTACAACACTGGCATTTCAGAAACAGAAGATAAGGTTTCACTCTGGAATTTACCAGGATGCTGGTGCTAACATGTAAATTAGGTGGAATAATCACATTTTGTCTATTTAAAGAATGCTAGAGCTCTTTCTTATCAACAAATGAAGTGTTTACCAACTGACCAGGTTTCTATTGAGACTGGGCAAGGGCAAATTGATGTGATTAAAACCTCACACTATTTTTTTTTTTCACCACCAGTGCTCCATGTGAGAACTTCAGCAGCCCATCTGGCCTCAGCTGGTGGTTTTCTAACTTGCCAGCTTTACTTCAGCATATTGTGATAATATTATTTCAAAATAGCCACATCATTGAGTATCTTTCAAGATGTGAAATATTTATAAAAATATATATTCCTGTTTCAGTTTGTAGGATCCTTGCCATTCTTTACCTACCAAACTTGTGACATGTGTGCTTTTATTCCATTATTAAAAGAGAGATGTGAAGTTATGTGGCTGTCCTATCACAAGCTTCTGCCAGCTGTAAACCTCATCACAGTTCCTGTAAAGTACATTTCCACAGATCGAGTTACTGCCAGGGAAGACTTTAACAATCTTCTACCCTACTTTCAACCCTCAACAATTAGTATTAGCAAATGGTCCAGGCCACTGCCTGGAATCACATCTGATTTCTATTCAAGAAAGACAAACTTTTATTCAAACCAGACCCATAAGCTAAACACATGAGTTTCCCTGCTTAAAATAATGAATCTGAAGTAGTTTCTATCATTCATTTTAAAAATCACTCTCACATTTGAAATCAAGTTGGCTATTTTCCCTTGTCTGTATTAACCATCTGGTAAGGGTGACTTTTCTAACACTGGTGTCTAGAACTAGGATTTATTCTTTAAAAAAAAAAAAAGACAACCCACCTTCCCCTTCCCACCTTAGTTTTTTCATTTTTGGAGCTTGTCCTTTTAATATAGACAAAACTCATTCTATCTTTGAAAAGAAAAAAAACCCACATGGCATAACTTCCTCTATAACGTTCTTAATATATTTTATAGTCAAAATGTAGTTTTGTATGTGATGATTTAAGAAGGCACACATATGCTTTCAGGTCATTAAAGTGCATTGTAAAAATAATGGAGACAGAAAGGGCTTATTCTCAAGAAACGATGCACACCCTCTTCTTCATGGAATATTGAAGATCTGTTTCATTTTTCAGTATAAGGCAAGTTCAAGATGCTATTTCCTTACCACATACCTCAGCGGTGCATGACCCCTGAAACAAAAAAAGTGAGGGGATTTATACGCAAAAGAAAAATCTTGGCACTTCTTAACATTTTGCTGTTCTTCCTAAATAAAAGACCTTCAGAACAAATCCTCTTGCTGCTGTTGCAAGAGAGTTGTTCTGTCAGACAGTATGTGCCTCATTCTCTGTGGATGGTGGGCTGAGTGAGTCAGAGAGTTTGTTAGATGCTGCTTTGTAACAAACATTAGTAAAACAATGTGTATTTAAAATGGCCCTTTGTCCATATCTGATGACTGGCTGTTTACAACAGATGTGAAAGGGATGGTATGTGTTGTTTTGATACACTAAAAGGATTGAAATTAAAATCCAAAAGCTGGATCAACCAGAACATTTTTCCAATTTAGTATAGTCCAGAGTCTCCTAACAGGTACTTTTTGACAGAAGGTGGCTGTCTGTATGCTTTCCACCTCCCTTAAAAATATAAAATATCCTGGTACACAGCAGCAGGGATCAATAAATTGCCTCTCTACACAGTATAACATGCACAGTATTTCTGGTAGCAGTTGGTCTTGGTTTACTGTCTGTCCTTGTAATGGTTCAAGTCTGTCCTCTGTTAAAGTGTTGGTTCTCCCTGGGTGAGTGAATGGAAAAGAATTCAGCACTTACCACAAATCTGCCTATGTCCCTGCCCTGTTAACAGCAGACCACCTAGATAAATTCTATCATAGAGTCATAGAATGTTTTGGGTTGGAAGGGGCCTTAAAGATAATCTAGTGCTAACCTCCTTGCCATGGGCAGGGACACCTTCCACTAGACCAGGTTGCTCAAAGCCTGGGTTTGAACACTTCCAGGGATAGGGCATCCACAGCTTCTCTCAGCAACCTTTTCCTGTGCCTCACCACTCTCACAGTAAAGAATTTCTTCCTAATACCTATTCTAAACCTACCCTCTTTCACTTTGAGGCCATTCCCCCTATGTTGTATGATAATCTGAGATAGCAGCGTGTAATGAAATTTCATAACAACAGTCCCTGCAGGTATTGCTGGTGGTGTAGCAGCCTGTGAAGAGAAGATCTATGCTGTGCATATGGAGGAGTCTCTGACAGTTGTCTGTGTGAGTGTCAGCACAGCAGCTTCCATGTATCACACCGCTTGCCCAGACTGCCCAGTGACACCTCTGACTCTGCATCAACCAGCAGCATCTGCAGCATGAGAACAGCAGGAAAGGGCAGCCTGGGGATCACAAGCAGCAGAAGGAGGGATAGTGGAAGGAGGGGTAGCCCAGCCAGGGTGCATGGTGAGAGGCGACTGAAGCCTTGACCTCCAGCCCACTATGAATGGTGTCCAGCGGCTGTTCATGGTTTCTGCTGGAGCAAAAATACACTCCTAGCCACAGATTGGAGGTAAGCAGTCAAAGGTTTCAGGCAGGAGGATGTCAGTTTGATTTCTAGCTAAATGAGGACAAGCTTCTAGTGCACATTTCTAAACCTGCCTATCTAATCTGATTAATAAAGCACTGCTGGAAATAACATTTGCAACATTTTGATGAATCAGCAAGGCCAACTTTGTAAGGAGAGACAATATCTTTTGTTACACTAGTCTCAAAAAGCAGATAAACTTTCAGCAGAAAAACTCTTCCTCAGATCACTAAAGGTATGCCTAAAGAACCATGAATGTTTTGGTTGTGTAATCACTTTTATGTTAAAAAGTGTCCTAAGATGTAAGCAAAATTGAAAGTAAATTTAAATTGCACAGTGCCCCAGAAAGCTTTTCAGTACCACTTATACCACTGACTGCATTTTGAGAACCTGAAATTAATCATCAGTTTAAAATCTCTTACTGATTCCTGATGATGTGAATAACCATTAGCTCACCAATTAGCAAATACTTGGGAAGTGTTTAGAATATTAAAAAAATAAATAAAGTGGAATAGTAAATAGACTTACTGTTCATAGAGGTAGATGTGCTAAAAGGAAGAAGGACAAGCACTTGCTACCAGCACTCTTGAGCTACACAGTGATTCTTTATTAAGCAGCCATTGCTAGCTATGCTGCCTAGTTTATTTATGAGGATCTAGTCCACACGTCCCTGTAGGAAGATGCTGTTCAACTGTTCTCACCATTATTAGTGGCGTTTATGGCTCTGGAGCTGTCACAGGTGGGAAGGGAGTTGAAGATCCACCCAGTGCAGATTCCTAGGAGAATTCTTAGTCTGTGACTGCTGGTCCAAAGCTTCAGTCCCACCCACAGAGAGTTATCTTTGATATGGCCCACATCGTCTCCTGTACTCCGCTCAGACCTGGGGTGAATTAGGAATACACTATCACACACAAGGGCCTATTTTCAGTTGTATCTGTCTAGACCATTTCCT
This sequence comes from Campylorhamphus procurvoides, assembly GCA_013396655.1. Classification (NCBI taxonomy): domain Eukaryota; kingdom Metazoa; phylum Chordata; class Aves; order Passeriformes; family Dendrocolaptidae; genus Campylorhamphus; species Campylorhamphus procurvoides. The sequence goes on along the minus strand of WBMV01000298.1, from coordinate 808,311 downwards.
TGTGCCTTTGGCTTGAGCGGAGCCTTTTCAGTGTGATTGCTGGTGCGTGCACACAGGAAAAATGCTGGGGTTTCTGCAGGTGATGCTTCACAATTTGGGGTTGCACTGCTTGAGGTTCCTGAGGATTACAGGTCAGTGCATCCCCAGGAGAGTCCTTTCCATTTAAGCTTTGCTAATTGCTGCAGAACAAGGGGTTTAACAGTCTCTATGACCCTGGTGGAGCTGAGATGTTGCATCCCTGCAGCTGGGGGCTGTTCCCCAGCAGGCCTCCACGGTGGCCATCACCTCACCACAGGGCTGCCACCCCTCATGGGAGTCAGCAGAGGGTGCTCCTGCAGCAAGGCAGCACGATCCCGCTGCCATATGCCCCTACGTTAAACAATATGCCCAATAGGAAGTATTGGTTTATAAATTATTAACCGCAGCCCTCCGACACACTAGCAGACTCACATCTGTGGACATTTTATGTAAAAGACAAGTAATGGGAGAAGGTGAGATCTTCAAAGTGTCTTGTAACCCAAGAAGGTCTGTACTGTATAAGCACAGGAGGCAGCAAGGGATTACAATAAGTTGTGTTTGGGCTACAGCGAGAGCCCCTGCTCTTCAGTGAGTGTTTGATTCCTGGGGCCAGCACAGAGCCTTTGTCAGCAACAAGTTTCCTGATGGCAAGGCTTAAGGGAAACCCTGTGGGGAATATTTCAGCCGCTCCCTTTTGGGTGGGCAGGCCATGGCCAGATGCTGACTCTTTGCTGGTCACCACAGGATGTGTGGGAATGTGCAGGGATGTACAGGGATGTATGAGAATGTTTGAGGAGGGGGCAGGAGAAAGGCTGCAGGAGAGAGTTAGCATAGCTGAGGGTCGAGAGAAAGAAAGGACTGCTGCCAGGAGGAGAAAGCAGAAGCAAAAAGCAAAAGAATAAAGGAAAGAAATGCCCCAGTGTACCCAAATACCTGCCATCTCGTTTCATTTTTCGTTTCATATTGTCGTTACTTTTCCAGGCATTTTAAAAACTATGTGTGTGCCTTGTGTGTACATGAAAAGAGGAGGCTGTAGGGATGCTTTGCAATGGGGATCCTGGAGCCTGCTCTATGGAGACTCAGTCAGTGGTATGACTTAGAAGTACCCTCAACTTGATGACCTGGAAGATTTGCTGTAGACAGCTGCATTCTGGGTACTTTGTCATCTCATTAAAGCCAGTTAATGCACTGCTGTGGTCACGAATGCTTCTTTCGGGCTGACATTTTTCTACTCAATTATTTGCTAGTGTCCAAGAGGTTGGAGTTGTGGAAAACAATATTTTTTGTTTCTTAAATAATTTTTGCTATTAAAATTCTCACTCAGCATGTCCTCTTGTCATGTCGAGAAAACTGAGTACAATTATCAAGCATTTGGATGCAGGCAATAAAATAAAATAAAGTAAAATAAAATAAAATAAATAAAGGCATTTTTTGTACTGTCTCACTCTGTTAGCTCCTGAGGGATGCTCTCATAACAATGAGAATGGAAATAACCATAAATTAGGCTGTAACTACAGCTGACTAAATAATAGCCAGAGTTTTTTGTCAAGTAAGTTGTTCAATTAATATTTTTGTGGTCTTCAGCGGGAAGAAATTACTTGACCAATATTGTATTGTTTTTTTCTGTGAATAGAACAACATTGATAAATATGGACTCATTTGCCTGGAGTGACTGTCTGGTTTTGGCTTCACATTCTTTTCTTTTAATCACTTCCTTAAAATACGCTTTTTCTAAATGGCATATATATGTTCTTTTCAAAGAGGAAATTGCAAATCAGGGGAAAAAGCATCACCAAAACTGGCTTCCAGACCCTTGTAATAAGCAAAGCTTGTCCCAATGCATCTTCATTTCCCCTTCACTTGACTCATCTTTCCTATCAGGAGTGTATCTGCACTTTTCTTCTGTTTCTCTGTATGGGCAGACCCAGCTGCTCCTCCTGGAGCCTCCTGATTGCAGAGGGATGCAGGGTGTGTGTGAGAAGATGCATCTGCCCTTGCAGACAGGGCCTGTAGTTGGAAAACGGTTCCAGTAGTGACCTTTCCTTCTGCTCCATGGTAGAGCATCCAGCCAGCTATCAGTGCTCGCAGAACAGCAATAGCCACATGCACCGAAATTGAGGCAGGTCAGCACTGGTATGTAGCAGCATACATTGAAAAGTAGCTGCAAATCAAAGAATATATGATTGCTGGGAAAGAACAGGATTGTCTGGTGGATATGAGGAAGGTCAAGTCCGCTATATCCTTTGCTGTTGACAGTCTTTTTAAGTGCAGACTTTTAGAAAGAATACCAAGGTGCAATAACAACTATCCATTAAACCAGAGACATTTCAGCTCCCTTGGATTATCTTCACCAGTGACACTATTAACTTGTCCTGCCTTCAAACGACTGCAAAAAAACAGAGCATTTTCCCAAACCTAATTCCTTTGGATATTGCATTATCCAGATGAAACAGACTGTGTGAAGTGGCTATTTTTTCCCTGCATTCACAGGATTAGCCAGGAGGATGTGTATTGTAAGAAGTTAGGAGAAAAAGGCATTTTAAGCCATTCCAAACACACAACACCTTTAATTCAAGTAGTTTCAGTTTTACCCCAATTTTGTAGTGGATCCAAGCAGACAGTTGCAATGTTACAAAGTGAAAATACAGATTTATCATGCAGAAAACTTTTCTGTAGTGGAACAACAATGCTTGGTTAAGCCACAGATGGTGTAGTTAAAAGCATGTTTTCCCCCATCTTATTACAGAGTTGACTGACCCCTGAGTATCCCCACACACACCAGTGGAATTCAATGGCAAAATTCCCACATACTGGGAATGGACCAGTACTGGGAAGGATAGGACTTCTGAAACCAAATTCTCTTAATTGCTGCAGTATTCCTGTTGAATTTGAGGACTCTTCACATGCATCAAGATTTGTCTAATGGACTATGTTAATTCACTACTATATGTGCTTAACAAATCGCAGGATCAACCTGCCTGCCAAATAACTAAAGTAGGGTTGTAGCTGCTTGACTTGGCCAAATTCAAAGTGCACTGAGGAAGGTTGCTATGAAATGGCAATTCTGCCCTGCGGAGTCTTTGAGCTTTAACTCACATGTGGCAGTAGAATAATATCGAATGGCTGAAGGGGTTCCTGCACCCAGCCATGTGCTCTGGCTGGCTGACGGGGCTGCCTTCTTATGGGAAAGTGCCACCACCAGCCCATGGACACCACTTGCCCACTATTGGCACTGAGGTGGGCTGAAATTCTGGCTAATTTCAGACTGGAGGTTGTGCATGTTTTGTCCTTCTGTTGAGCTCTTCCAGGAACGATGATTTGTTAGCACTTCTGTGGGGCAGATGGAGCAGCAGGGTAGGGATGAAGTTACCCGAAAACTAAAACATGTAGGTATTTTTGGTGGGTAACACTGTTAAAACCCTAAACCATTAGAAATTCCTATAAGTCTGTGGACTTCTTAAACTTTTTTAAAAAGCAAAATGGAAAGAGATTTTTGTATAATATATCCTATTTTAACTAGGAAATATAAAAATATATTTATAAAATGCCACTGTGAACAATTAGCAATCTTTTAACATTTCCCAATGTAAAAGCAATTTATTTAAAGTGAAATGTGTTCATAAACTACGTATTCATAAACCTTATGTTGTCAGGACCAAATTTATTAAAACCCCACAACAAGAAAAATAAATGCAATAAAACCTCCTTTTGTTTGTTATTCTAAAGTAAAATGTCAAAAAACATTTTGATGTTCCTTTTGAGACAAGTCCCTTGATCCAGCTGGCATCTTAACTACTTATCACCTAGCCTTTGGTACACGTGTAAGTGTAAACACATTATATAGTTAAATTTCATGGAAACACAAAGTTAACTCTTTATCTACTGCTTTATCAGTGATGACCTGAAATCTTACCTCAGCTCCTGGATGGATTTTGCTTCATACTTGCAGTGAATATTGTGTCTTTAGTCTGAAACCTGAAAATGAAATTGCGTTACATTAAATAAATGAGCAGTCAAATTGCAGCATGTTCTTAGTATATTTGTAAATAGAAAAAACCCAAGAACCTAAAATCAGTAACTAGGCTGTTAGCTATGGCTATACCAAGGGCTTTTCATTTGCCTCTTTCTCTGAAGAGCTGGGAGAGGCAGGATAATTTGAAAAGCCTGCATCAGAGGTTCATGAAAAGTGCCTTGAGTTTTATGGATTTTGGGTTGAATTCATACCATCGATCAATGGCAAAATAATATTTTGGTGTCACAACCATTTTTTGGTAAAATTTTGTTTTGTGTTTATCTAGTATAGAAGGCAGTAAATTAAATGTTTTTGAGTTTAATTCCATCCGGCTGTTGGCAAATTTTGTCTCCTGACAGTTGCAATTCCAAGTGTTTGCACGCTCTGCATGAAATTGGCCACTTTACAAAAGAATTATACAAATCCTAGAATTCCTGGCTTGCAAATGGACTGGAATGAATTATGACCTTTCCATAATAGCGTGTCATCCTGGTTGTTGTGTATATAATTAACTAAAACCCCAAGTAAAGCAAAAGGCTTTCAGCCAACCTTTTCCTGCTACTAGGATCTTTCTGAGAGATCATATTGAATTAACTGTTTCTTGAACTTCCAAGAAATGTAGTGGCTGGATTATTATAAAACCCTTGGCTTTATGAAACTGGGATTTTTTTTGTTTTAGGGAAACAATAGGAAGACTTTTTTTTTTCTCCTTCTTTTTTTTTTTTTTAGAGGACGGATTCTCCTGGGCTAAGCAGCATGATGCCTGCGCAGTTACATCATGGTCAGCAGAGCCCAACAAAGTGAAATTAGTTGGATCTATTCCAAGTGTATTTATTCCTGGCCTGCTTATATAGAGTCCTCATATATAGGAGAACTAATGGATCATCATAGTGCCTATGCAACACAAATGAAAATTTAGATTCCTGAGTCAAATCCCAGAAAAAAATCCCATATTTGGGGACAGATATGACCTAAACAGGATGTTTAGTAACTAGAACAATATTAGATGCACTGTATAGATGAAATTGGTATTCTGGGGAATAGTTCTTACCGCAAAAAGAGGTTCTGTCTTTATTTCTTAGAGACTGAGAGGAAGAACTGGGGATTATGTATCACTTAAATGTGCCACACACATTGTCTCTGAACACTCTGGTAAAGGGAAAAATGCTTTCTAAGGCCAAGGCTTCCCCTTGCTTAGTTGGATAGCTTTCAAGCAAAAACAAAGAAACAAAAAGAGTGAAAAATTTATAAAGAAGGAGACTTTTTACATGTTGCACATTACCTTTGTTTGTTAAACTGGAATATGATGTGTTGAAAAATTTTAAATCTTTAAGGCATCTTTTAATATTTTAGTTCCTATTTTAGTTCCCTGAAATATTAAGTGATTTATTAGGTTCTATGATATTGGATCCAGGTCGGTACAGGAAATACTCAGCTGCAGTGAGTCTCTACAAAAAAATAGGTCAGACTATCCATATATCTTCTTATATTATTGGGAAATTGCTTCCCAGATAGCACTGTAAGTAGAAATGCAAGTTTTTTGCATCTCACCATATCCCCAGTGGTTGCACTGTGACTTCCTGCACATGCTGTTCCAATGCCCCTCTGTCCTAGTCCATAAAAGAGTTCACTTCATATTCCCCAGAATATCATGAAATATGGAGACAGTGATATTTTCCAATTTAGGAGCAGAGCATGTTGTGACATTCTAGGAAAACCATTCTGAGTTACACATTTGTGGAGCCTTAGCATCTCAAAACAGCTTCTAAAACTAGGGATAAACAGTATAATATTTTCATGGAAAAATACAAGTATTTTTGAAAGCGCCTTGTATTTATTGTACTGACAGAATGATTTGTAGCAAATCAAATTCTACAACTTTATGATATTATACAAAACCAAACTGTACTATTTGCTTCAGAACCTTCTTTCTTTTCATATTATACCTGAACACACAAAAAATCAAGAGGATGAGTGAAAAATCCACAATGTCAGAGATAAAATGCTGTGAAGGTGTAGTGAAGAGTTGCTGTTTCAGGTACTGGGTTTTGAGATTCTTATTTATCTCAGCCCTTTTCACAGCATGTGGAAAAAATATCTCCAGATGCTGCTCTCACTGCACCCAATGGAAGCTACAGCTTTCTGCCACTGTGTGGCAGCTCCAAATGGAAGACCAACAGCTGGATCCAGAGTGCTAGAGTTCAAAGTCCCATTGAAAGTCAAGTGCTTTAGTTCAAGGTAGTTGTAGCAGGACATTGTGTGATTTGCTGTCAACCAGGATGCTTCCTGCCCATCTTGTTCATGCTGTAGGATAAAACATTGGAACCACCCTCACACCTTTAGAAATGAAAGCATATAGGCCTAGGAACAGTCAGCCTCATTTACCTCTAAACCCCATTTTTCTGTGTTTTGATATTTCCTTGGATGCCTGAAGGCCTAGAACCAGTCACAGGAAAACCTACACACAGGTGTGTGAAATTAAGCTGTCCAGAATCTGGTCCAAGGAGCTGTAGGGAGCTTTTCCATCTTAAGGATGTTCAAGAGAACAGTTTTTCACCTGAATTATGAATCAGGTTTAAGGTGTTGATCTTTATCTTCAAAAAAAGACAAGACCTGAGCTCATGTTTTCCAGAGGACTGGCTAAGAGGCCAGGAAGCAAAGATTGTGGATGGCTGCTGGTCTTAACCTTGAAGACTCTAGGAGAGATGGGGACCTTCTGTATCCATGGAATAACCCATTACAAGGAAGGACGATCTTCTTCACCTAACCAAAGAGCAAGGTATGTATTTATGATCCATTTTCTCCAACACACCCAAGCTCTCTGTTGTACCCAAAAACCAAAGGAAAGGAAGAGCCCAACCCAAATAAACCACTGTCACATCTACAGCTCTTGTCCAGACAATGGGTCATATATGACAGATACTATGCTAAGGAAAGAGGCTTCCATACTTGTATATTGTTGTGATGACCAAAGTTGTGCGGAATATAATAGGTTAAGTGATTTTTTCTGACCTCCAAGTTCAAGACTCCTGCATATTTGGGGAGTTACTTTGCTAACATCCTCACTGTGGCCCAGGAAAACTTAGGTTCCTGTTATATTTGCAGGCTGGGTTGACCTGACATGTTGTTTATACAATACTATCTGAAATACTTGTTTATACAGTTTTAGTCACCATATCATAGGAAGAGGATATAATTTATCCATTTCTAAAAGCACAGCATGCAGTAATCTTAAGAACAGTAGGTCTTTAGGAGACCTGGTGATAAGGAAAGGTTATATAAGCATATAAGCTACCTTTTTTTTTAAAAAAAAAATCTTTGAAGTGACTTTGTCTAATAACTCAAAATTGCATATATAAAAAAAATAAACTGGACTTGTAGCCTTGAATGTCCTTTTGGAGTCTGGTACTCCATCACCCTTTTTATGCAACATCTCCAGTTTAGTTACGCACAACTTTGGCGATTGGCCAAAGTACGTTTTGATAACTTTGAAAACATTTCTGTTTGTTCTCCCCATTATGATTTATGTCTTCTAGGTGAGAAGGTCATTCTGTGGTCTGGTGTATCAATGAGGTTTGGTGGACGCAGGGATGACTGCCTGCGAAATGGGCTCTATTTATCCGATAATTTACTGGATTAACTCAACATGTGAAACCACCTTGTCAAACTGCTCAGTCCTTTGTCTTTTCACCTCTCTTATTTAAGAGTATTGTCTTTCAGTGGAAAAAGGCCTACAGCATCTGTTAGCTTGGTGCTCTATTATAAGATTTTTTCTCTAAACCCTCAAATTAGAGGACCGGTTTCTGTCCTCAAAGACCTTGCTTAGATCATTTCAGCTGAACTTTTATTATTAAACCTCAGTTGATGGAGTAGTGGTTACCTCATTTGGACAGGACAGAGTGGTGCTGCTTTGTACTGTGGCTAAGGAAAAATGCAAGCAAAAAGAGTTTGCTCACTTCTATTTAGAGCAATGGAAAGTTTGCTCATTTGGAAAATACAGTTAGCCACTGGATGAGTTGTCATCACTTAGTGGTGCTCAGTAAGGAATACCTGGAACCTCTCCAGTGGTGGGACACGTCCTCTGCACAGTGTCCAAGTCTCACACCTGCAAAGCAACGGCAGCTTTGCTCACCTTTCGTTCTGGTGGAGAAGTGTATTCCAGGCTGGCTCGATGCTTGCTGGGGAAGCCTGACAGAGGCCTTTGGGACATGAGAGACTACCTCTCTGTCAGTGCTGGCATGGCCGTTTGCAACACATCCAAGCTAAGTGAGAACCTGTGGCTGTGAGTAAGGAACCTGTCCCTATGGACTAGTTCTTCAGCATCAGACAGCTTTCTTTTTCAACCCATGTATCTCCTGTAAAAAAAGTTGCCTCTGAATCAGTCACTGAGAACATAAAAATATTATTTCTATCTCTGAATTGACATGTAATGAATTCTTATAGAATAAAAACCTCTGTTTTGTCTCTTTCACATTGCCAGTCTTCCTGCCATTTTATTCCTTGTGGAACACAGCAGCTGTCAGAATGTGCATGTGTTTTGCTGCAGTTGCATCCACAGTGACAACTAAAAATAATACAGGAGGGAGATAATTAACATATTGCTACTTTTCTCTTTGTACTGTGCTGCTTACACATGTATTTACTAACATGCTGCTCTATCATGGCTCCCATTAGAGTTATAAAATTTTCCTACATATGGGCTTTAAGCTTTTCTAAGCACAAATTTGACTTTTATTAGAGAAACTTGATATAAGACAGTAATTTCAAAACTGACTTACTGCACGCTTATTGGCTCAATTTGTGAAGTTTTATAAGATGCCATTATTTAATTCCCAGAGCCTGCTTACAGCTGCTGCTGCTGCTGCTCTTCTTGGAGCACCTTTTTGCCTTGGCAAAACTGCACGCTACAACCCCCGCCAGTTGGTAAACACACAAACAGACCATTGAGTGCTGAAACAAAGTATTCTGTATGTTTCCGTCAGTGATCCTAATGCCTGCCTGAAGGGTTGAGTCAACACTTTCGAAAAGCAGAGTTTTCTGTGCATGCCCATAGGCACTGGGTTATCTCCAGAGCCAGGACTGCCTGCAGTGAATTTGGGATGGTGAGTGTGGCTGGAAGCATGATGCAGTGCAGACATATTTAAGCCAGTTTTAGACAAGGTGGCTGAGGTATTGAGAGGAGGCCAGAGGCTGGAGCTGTGAAACCGAACTGAGAAGCTGGCTAAGCCCATGGACAGGCAGCCACTTTGCTCTCTGCACCGCCACAGCTGCTTGTATACATCCTGCCACCTCCAAGCTTCTCAGCAGTACTACTTGGTGCTGCTGCCGCACAGAGGAAGGGGAGGAGGACCAGGGATGTGCTGCAGAGTGTCTCTGGCTGGCTGCCTCATCAAGAGGCATTGCTCCACAACTCCACCTCAGGGATGGTAGCAGCTGAGCAGGTCACATGTCAGAGTGGTGGGTGTTTTCTGCACCCTATGAAGCTCTCTGCAGCCATTTCCATGCCTGTTCTGATCCCTAGCCACAGGTTGGCAAGCTGGTGAGATTAAAGCTAGTTCAAGGGTGTTGTTTCTGCTGAACCTCTCAGGAAGACAGGGTTGAGGAGCTGAGGACATTTAGTAAGGCCAGGGGATGCAGTGTAAGACATTGTGCCATGCTGTAAACCAGGACTAAGCAGATCCTCATTACCCTTTCCAGCCTATGTCCAAGTTTTCCCTCAGCATAGAGTTTAAAACTTTGTTTGCTAATGTTAGTTCTGTGTAGCATATCCAAGGCTGAACTGCTCTTAAGAGGTCAGTTTAACCTCCCTAAGTGTTAATCTCCAGACCCAAGCTGGGCTGTGAAGAGGCTTAAATTTCTTTTAATTGCTATCATCTTGCAACTTTCACAACAGATTGTATAATTACTTATTGTCATCATAGATTTTTTTCCGGAATTGCTTCCTTTGAAGAACCAAGCAAGTGTGGCACAGCATTACACTGTTTTGGGCTGAGGGGCCTGATTATGAAAGAGGAAATGCTAGTGCTCCAAATAATCATTCTGCCAGTTGGCTGATGTTGTTTTAAGCATACTCACCTATCTCTGGGGCACCTACAGTGATAACTGGCATCTCATTCTTGCTGTAGCAGATTTTCTTTTCCATATATCTCAGCAATTCTACATCTGGTTTAAGAAACCATAACAAAGAAACAAAACTATTACATTGCAAACCCTAGTGTGAAATGTTCTTCTGTGCACTGTGTATGTGTGTATTTTAAAATGTACCCATTTAGAGAGGTGTAAGAAGGCAGAAAACAGGCAGATTCATTTCAGCAGACATGTGGAAGAAGTGCCTTCATTGGAAGGCTGGTCCAAGGCACTCCCTCATTCTCTAACCACCAAGAGCTTCAGGCTACTCCAAAGGAAGGCAGACAGCAGGAGCCCAGTGCCTGAAGTCAGGAGCTCTGATTGTAGCTGCACCTTCTGGAGTTGTCTCTCTAGGACCATCCTTAATCCAGATTTTGGTTTTTTTACTTGATGAAATTTCTGTCCAGTATATGCTTCTGAAACTGACCCGCTAAGATGCAATTTTGGAACAAAGGTGCTGATATAACTTTAATTATGTTTATTTTAATGCTAGTGATTCAACTTTATTGAAACACTCAAACTCATTTTATTAAATATACTCATTTATAGAGTGCATAGTCAGGGTAACCTGAATCTGTTGCTGCCCTAAGGGAAGCATACCTCATTTTCTGAAGCTCAGGGTAATTTCCTCTGTAGACTTGCCACCCTTCCACCAGCTAATAAGGAAAGTATGCTGGAGATTAAAAATGCTATTCAAGATACCAGGTGATAATTTGGCAACCCTGCAATGGGAGCATAACTTTTCATTGCTTATTCATTTATTTGCTTTGTACTGTTCCAGTCTATAACTTTAATGTTTGAATTCAATGCCTGGCAAGATGTCCTATGAGTTGTTAAGCTCTCTGCAGAGCATAAACATGGTCTTGGCATTGTGAAAAGCTGAAGGTCACTCAAACACCATATCTTGTTTCCAACAGTGGTTGGCAGCAGGCATGAAGGGACAGAAAACTAACACAAGGTTTATAGAGCTTCACCAATCTCCCAGCCTTCAGTAAACAGTGCCTTAGCGATGCCCTACTCTGATATCTACTATAATTAATAACCTGAGACAGACCTACTTCCCATAAATCTGTTTAATTCTTTTTGGCTTCCATAACTTAACCACATGCACTATTAAAAGCTACTTCTGTACAGGCATTTTAAGCACCTGAAAATTTCACAGGTGGCACAGGGGAAAGAGCAGGCTCATAGATGGTGTGGGTACCTCCAAGTAGTAAATAATGATTTCTTGTTCATCTTTGCCAGGCCACTTACCATGATGTTGGTTGTTCTGTAGTACCACTTCTCAGCCATCATTTTTCCAAACTGAGGACATGTAACCTACGTATTCTCTTGAGTGCTGTGTAAGTGATGCAGTTGGCACCCTTGAGGAATGGGATGCCATTCAGAGAGACATGGACAAGTTTGAGAAGTGGGCTTGTGTGAACATCATGGTGTTCACAATGCCAAGTTCAAGGTGCCACAACTGTGTCAGAGCAACTCCAGGTATCAATACAGCCTGGAGGATGAAGGGATTGAGAGCTGCCCTGCTGAGAAGGACTTGGGGGTGTTGGTGGGTGAAAAAATGGACGTAAACTGGTGCTTGCAGACCAGAAAGCCAGATGTATCCTGGGCTGCATGAAAATCACGGTGGCCAGCAGGTAAAGAGAAATTACTATGGAGTACTACGCCCAGCTCTGGGGTCCTCTATCCAGGAAAGACATGGACCTGTTAGAGCAGCTCCAGAGAAGGGCCAGGAAGATGGTCAAAGGGCTGGAACACCCTTCTGATGAAGAAAAGCTGGGAGGGCTGGGATTGTTCAGCGTGAATAAGAGAAGGTTTTGGGGAGGCATTATTGTGGCCTTTCAATACTTAAAGAATGCTTATAAGAAAGCTGTGAAAATAGACTTTTTAGTAGGGTCTGTGGCGATAGGACAAGGGGTAATGGTTTCAGACTAAAAGAGGGTAGATTAAGACTAGATTTGCAGAAGAAATTTTTTGCAGCGAAGGTAGTGAAACACCGTAAGCCCCACCTTTGGAAACATCCAAGATCAGATTGGACAGGGCTTGGAGAAACATGATCTAGTTGAAGACGTCCCTGCTATTGCAGTGTTGTTGGACTAGGTGACCTTTAAAGGTCTCTTAGAACCCAAACTATTCCAATGATTCTATGTGTGATTGTCCTGGTTGCCTGCCTTTGTGTTTTCTCTAATTTTAGTACATGGATTCACAATATTTGAGGATTTGATCCAAAGATATGTACTTATTCATACACTTTAAATTAATACGCAGGACCAATGCCTCAGTTTTTTACTTGATTTTTGTCCATTTATATGGTTGATTTACAACTCTAGTGGATAGTATATATATATATATATACACAAAGCATATAATAAACATCACCTCCTAAGGGCACAGGAGCAGGCAATTCCCAAATGTTGGAAGTCAAGGAGGCAAGACAGAAGTCTGGCTTGGCTGAACAGGAATCTTCTCTTGGAAATAAGGCAAAAAAGGAAGGTGTATGCCCAGTGGACACAAGATCAAGTGACATAGGAAGAATGTAGAGATGCTGCTTGCCACAGTAGGAAGTAAATTTGTGTGGCCAAAGAGTTCAAGAAGTTTTTGGATGATCCTCGGGCACATGGTGTAACTCTTGAGGATGTTTCAGTGCCAGGCTAAGGGCTGGATTCAATGATCCTTGTGGATCCCTTCTAACTCAGCATGTTATGTGATTCTGTGATATGTGTACAAGTTAGGAGTACAGGCAAAAAAATCCAAGTCTTCTTCTAAGACAATGGAAACTAAAGTGCTCTGGTATCCCTTCAGCTTGCCTGCTTACTTGTTTGCAGTTGTTTTCTTGGAGTAACTCAGTAGTTTCAATTGCATTTCTGAATTTCATCTGCTGTTTTCCGGTAGAGCTAGTCCAAGTGTGTAAAAGTTTTCATAATATAGAACTGCATCTTCACATTTTATGCTTTATTGTGAATGCCAGTGCTGCTTTCAAGGGCAAAAATTGTGACTTTTCCAAATCTCTTTGCCCATGAGTCTCTTCTGGTTGGACATCAAGAGATTCCCAAGTCTTGCACTGCAGTCCTGTCTGTACTTACTCTATAAGACAACTACCAAGGCCTGCACTGATTTTTCTCTCCCAATGATAGTGTATTTTGGCACACAAATGCCTTCAATTCAAATCCTCCATCCTCAGACCTGCCCCCAGCACGCCAGTCACACAGTGACTGTTTTCTGCAGTGATCGCGTTTCCACTTCAAAGCTGTTGGAAAACTCAGGAAAGGATAAACCTGCTCTGAGGACCACGTGGACCACGATTTTGCCTGGGAAAGGTTGGTTCCCCCTAGAGCTTTTTGGGACCTGCACCACTGCCCTTCTCTGCTTAATGAGGCCTGTGGGCATAGAGCTGCTTTAGTGGAAAGTAACAGTCAGAGTTTAAATATGCTCTGATGACAGCTGACTTTACTTGTTAGAGCTGTTGCACAAGGCTGTTGCTAATGATTAAAGCAGATGGACAGGAGGAAGAAAGCAGAAAGCTCGAATGTGTGAGAGGTGAAAGGGCAGGAAAATTAGCCCAGAGATTTCCTGTGGTCTGTGGGTGTTTTGTGTTTAGCGCTAAATCAAAGAATTGTTTTTAATGAATGAAAGCACAATACTTCAGCAGCTTAATTACAGCTAGCCCTCCTCCTCTGCAGCAGTAGGAGTGGGTATTACTTTAGATGTATTTGTGAATGAGCATAAAATCACCTTTTCTTCACATTTGCCTTCATATGGCCCTACTGCCGTACCATGTCTTTAATTTTATGGTCCCTGCCCCAGCATCATGAACTGTTCATGCTCCTCATCCCAAGGTTTGGGCAGCACAGCCAGTTTCTATGCAAGGGTCCAACTCCACAAAGGGCATGCTCTGGTAATGGGATTAGAGGGATAAACAAGCCCAGGATGAAGCTCTGAGCTACATTTTTCTTACTGTCTCTTTCCTAAGCATTACGCATTGCATTTCTACATAGTCTGAATATCTACATAAAAACTTCACTGATTTTAAGACCAAACATAATCTTTGGAATTTCTTGAGTGACACCCGAAAGGCCCTGGTTCTACATCCAGTTGTGTAAAGGAACTCATAACTACCTCGTATTCTGCTTTATGTGACCACAGTGATGCCAAAATGGTCTTCTTTCACCTTCAGTGATGAAAACTATTAAATATATTCTACTTCTATGTTAAGACAAATTGCAGTACAACTTACAATTGCTGCTATTTAAATTCCAGCATCAATTGCATTATAAAGTAAACTAAACACATTCTTATGTTAAGGAAAACATCTGCAATTCAAAGCAAAAGTTGTGTTTGTTTTGGTGAATTTTATGATTCAAACCTGAAAGGAGATTATTTTGTGCAAACATATGAGGAAAAACTGTAGTGCTACCTGACCAGTTCTTTAAAATTGTTTTAAAAGTTTTTTAAATTTTGCTGGTTTGTACATGTTTTTGTGACTAGTTGGCTATGTATCTGCATTAGTTCCAAGATATGAATCTATTTAATTTTCAAATTAATTATTTCACTAGGAAAAAATTAAGTATACATAAAAACATCAATGAAACATAGATAAAACTGTTTGCAACTTACATTCCCCAAAACCTCTGTCTGGAAAACATTCCACTTGATGATTCCAAATAATAATGACGGTGATGATGATATAAGGTAGTATTATAAATTTTACAATCTATGGAAATTCCAGAACAGCAAACTTAGCCTCTTTTCTTAATCTTTCTGTTGCTATTTTATTGTTGCTTTTGCATTCCTATTCCCTGTAATTTAACATTTGGAATAGTAATTTGTTTTAACCTCTTCAATAAAACCATAGAAGTTTCCCTCTGTTCTTTTTGCTTGAGAGTCTCTGCATATTTTAGGCAAAAAAGAGTTCTCTGTTCTGAAAGAATCTATTTGCTGTGAAAAATATCTACCTTGACAAAATTGTAGGACTTCTTACATTCAAGTGAATATAGATAAATAATGATCAGGAAAAAACTTGTACTGAAAATCAACATGATTTTCCATTTGCATATGTGCAGGCAGACACAAGGCACAGATAAAACATTTTATAGAGTTTGGCTTAAGATAAAAAGAACCAAACCAAAACAACTTTTGTTCCTGTGGGGGGGAAAAAAAAGAAAAAAATAAAAAGAAAAAACCCTACAACTTTTGTTCCAGTAATGTCTCTCCAGCTTTGATTTAAGCTTTAGTTTCATTCAAATTAAACCACTTAGCTTTGTCTGATTTAAGTCATAATCATACAAAACAACAAGGTTTTGCCCAACATAATAAATCAGCCCAAGTTCAGTCTAAATTTGTCTCACATTTTTTCCAAATTCAATAAATATTTAGCAGGTTGGGCCATGGTTTGAGGTTTCTAATGGATTCCCTGACTGTGTTTGGCCTCTTTTGATGGTTTGATGCAGAAAGAAAACAGTTCTATTGAAATCTAGAAGGAGCTGACCAAGAGAGGCAGATGGTGATCTGTGTAGACACGTTTGTCTAGTCCCCTAGAATTGTTTAACCCATTAAAATCTCTGTCTAATGGACCACTGTAACAGTAACTAGCCATGTTCAGAGTAGTAGGCATTATAAATATTTCAATGGTAACTCAGGTCCCCAGTCCCCCATGATAAGCCTTATTATTCCACGATAAGCCTTTTAAGAATTCAATAATGTGGGGTTTTTTTCTGCCATATTTAGTTACTATTATTGCTACATTTGAGAAAAAAATACAGAAAAGTTACTTTAAAATGTGACATAGTCCACTTTTGCTTTAACCAAACTAGTTAAATGAAGAGCCACAATTACAGCAGGGAAAATACTATTTTTATTTAGTATCAGTAGAAGCAGAGAGTTGATTTTAACTACTTTCCCTCACAAAACACAACTGAAGTATAACTGCTAGTGGAAATTAGTCCAAGCTACTGATTGTCCTTGTTTATGAATACTTTAGTTGCGACTTTTGTGTAGCTGTGAGGGACTTCTGCTGTATGTACTGTGATGCAGCACAAGCCACTAGCAGAACGGATATAAAGCTATCTTTCAGTCACATTGCACATAGTCACATATGATGGCAATTACGAAGGACAATGAACTCGGACAAGGCAATATGAACAGGTACTTGAAATATCCAGGCTGGCTCCAACTCTCCTGGTTTTGTTTAAACCCCACGCATTGCCTGTGCTGGGGATGCCAATGGGACATCAAGATGAGGGAGAATTGGCGTTAGGACTGTTGGGCATAGTCTGATTTATGTTCAGACTCCACCTGTGTTCAGATCTGTGCTTGTATTACTGGTTTGAGTTTATCTCTGGAGATAACAGTAGGGGACAACTGAATGCCAAGATGAACTTTTTTCAAGTTACTGTATAAATCTACTGTTTGAGCCAGGGAAACAAACAAAAAAGCCCCACTGTCTCTGCAGCTGTCCTTTGCAGCTGTCTTTGGAAGGAAGAGCTATGTAAAAAGCAAAGCATTTTTCTCCCCAAATGTTCCAGAAAGTCTGTAGCATTATTTTCCTCGAATCATCAGTTTTCTCACTTGTTCACAGTGACCCAGGTCTTTGTTCATCTCAGTTCAATCTTTGTAAGCGCAATCAGTGTCTATAAGACAAATATCATAGGCAAAGATCAGGTGGCACACCCAAAACTTTTGAAGCCAAGAGAGGAATCAAGAAAAATGAGATTCAGACATCAAAAGAGAGCCCTGACACTTTAAATTCTGAGAACAAGGAAGCAAGGAAAGGATGCAGTTGGGCAACCTGCTCTAGTGGAAGGTGTCCCTGTCAATGCTAGGTTGAACTGGAACTAGATGATTTTAAGGTACCTCCCAACACAAATCATTCTATGATTCTATTATCATATGCTGCATATTTTATTTGACTTCTGAAATGGCTTAAGGAGAAGGTGTGGATAAGATTTTCAAAAAAAAATAAAGGAAAATGCCAGGACCAAAGAGGGCAAAATCAGAAGTCACAAATGTGATTTCAACTTTGTTTATCATCCTTTGCTCTGGAAAATAGGAGGGATGGTATGTGAGACAGCGAAAGAGCTGGTTGTGGAGGAATTGGCACTGCTTAGAGATTGCCTCCTGTGGCCCTGAACAGGGCATGGTGAATGAGAGAGGAGCCCCCCCAGACAAAGACAGGGGGTGGCAGAGCATGAGTGCAGAAAGCTCAAGGTGGAAATGAAGGCTGAGTGGAAATCTGAAACCTGTCTGTTCAGTGGGGAGAGCTACTTTACGAAGGGGAGAAAGGAAGTAAACAAAAAAGGGACTGAAACATGTTGAAGACTAGAATGTAATTTAGAAAAAAAGGCTCTTGCAGAAAGGGTGCAACATTTCCTGCGAGAACTAAGTGTCAATGTGTGGGAGACAGTCCAAGACTGTAAGCTAAAAAAGGGTAAGAAAACATACCAGCAGGAGTGCTGAATTGAGATCAAGAGCAAGCATCCTTACAGGTCACTGGAAAATCAGCACTGACCTGTCATTACCTCATTGTAACCACAGATATCTCCTAGCCAAAGTCTGAAGAGAAAACATACTAATCTCAGATATCCTTGTGTGTGACTTCTGGATCCATGATGAATGCTGATGATACCAAGTGAGGTCCTTAGGTCTGATTGGCTTCAGTGAAGAGATAGATCTTGAGCCTTGATATTGGCTTTTGACCATCTCCTCTGCCATCTCATAACATGAGTGTCTCCAGGCCCAGCTCCTAGTGTGAAAAAACCAGAATTTGCTCTGCATAACTAAGGACAGCAGAATGCCCTTAGTCCCACATTAGAGCATGCAATGCTCTTCTGAGAAGAGGCAGTTCACTTCAGTGTAGCAAAGCAGCAAGTCCCTGTAGAGCCTGCTGGAAGATGTGGAACCAACCACTGTTTTCTTGCATCTTGACAAAATTGCAAAAACAAATCACAAGCTTGGGACAAGCTGAAAATGAAGCAGAGGCCTGGTCTCCAAATGGTCTTTGTTTCATGGGGTTAGTGAAAACAATGGTAGAAGCAGTTGTCAGGTCATTTTTTAATCACTGATCTTTTCCATTGTTTCATATTAATTTTCTTAAATACTCATTAACATGACACACAGAGTTGACTTGTGTAATAGTTTGCAGTATATGGGGCCATTCTGTTAACCTGATTACTTTTTCACTTGCACATCTAATAGGGGCAAGCTGGGCAAGCTCAATGTCTGTTTGCTTTGTTTCTCCAACTATTTCTGTTACTTCTCTCTTTTACTTGCTTTATTAACCCTATATTTCACCCCTATTAGACTGTTTGGTAGAATACTAGCTGAAGGAAACTCACACTGCACTCTGGCTTCAGCCTTTGTAATTGTCATATACTTATGTGCAATGTCTTCTTTGTTGTATGCACTACACTTCATTCCCCAAGGCATCAGAAAGCCTAATGTATGATGCAACATCTGCAGAAGAAAATGTAGGGATACATTCATCAAGCAAGTCACTGCTAACTTCCTTTCCCCAATATTTCCTGCAAGCTCCCAGTTTATGTTTCCCTGAGATATAAGGCCTTAAGGGTTTATTATTCTTACTATCACCACCACTTTTACTATTTAAAGAATAGGAGTGATTCAGACCAGTGTTGTCTCAGCCACTGTACAAATGCATGACATGTTAAAAAAAAGTGCCTCTATCATAGACAAATGAAAATTTTGGTAAATGAGAAGAGGAAATTTCTGATTGAATAAACAAAAAGGTAAGGAAAGTGGAGAAGAAACATATACTTTCTCTGAAATGTTGTGACAAAGCTTTGTTAGTAAGAAGAGAAGGCAGTATGGGAGGCTTTTGAGAGCCGAGGGTGAAGGCTGGAGAGATGTGGCCAGTATCCCACCTGCTGGAGACAAGCCCTTGTGCACACAGGTCACTGTTGGCTGAGAAGGCAGCAGGGACTTCGTTCCTCAGCATCATTCTGTGTGCAAAGCTGACATGGCTGATTGCTGTTATGGACTGAAATACACAGGTATTAACATGAGCTTTTGTTCAGCTGTTTTGTTGGGATTCATTGCCTTAAATAAGATCAAAAACCCAGAAGGGAAGTAGCTGTTTCTCATATATATGCATGCACATGCCACTCCAGGTTGGCTGAAAAGCTCTCCCACTGAGTCCTTAAGGATTTGGTGTCCTGGAGGTATCTTACACCAGGCAGTCAACAACCTCAACCCCAGCATCTAGACTGGCATTCAACATGTTGTGGGTGGCATGCAGCAGTCTGAAGATGGGATCCACAGTATTGTAAAAGGGGTGTCTGTGAGGAGCACCAGCTCCTGCATCCTGCCTTCATTACTCTCATGCCATGAGGAGTTCAGAGAGAGGTGCTGCTCAGTGATCTCATGCTCCTCTAATGAGCTGCATCTCATGTGTTTTTATGGGAACGAAAAACTTCTGTGGGAGAAAAACCAAGTCTGTCTCATTGTCCATAAAAATTTGCCTGCTACAGACCTAAACTGTCTATGTCCACTCAATCAAGTCTTCCAGTATGTAGGCTTCATATTTTCTCTGAAAGCTTCATGTGAACCTCCTTGCTTATGCAATGAAGCAGTCGGGAAACTTGGCTTGCAATTCCACTGTACATGGTGTGTCCATTTGAGGAGAAAGATGTCTATAGCTTAGGCTTTATATCACATACACAGAATAGAATCCTTCTGCTATCAGACCAAGCCCAACAAATGCTCTTGGCTTGATTTCCAAAGTTGCTGAACATCTGTTGTTACTGCTGACTTCAGTGCATGGTGCAAAAGCTCAACAAGAGCTCAGCAAGTCTGAATGTCAGACTGGCTGCGTGACATCCTGAAGTTTCCTGCAGTATAGGGAGGTCCACAGTGGGTTTGATGTTGGCATGAGACTGGTTGTTTCATACACGGGGAGAAAAAAGCACTCATGCTCTGTGGCCAAACAGGCAATTGCTGGAGGAAATGCAGCAGTGGCACAAAAAATGTGGTGCAAGCTGAGGAAATCATCACTCCACCAAGCACAATGAACACCTTCTGGCTACATACATGGCTACATGTGTTATGCGTTAGAGTTACACATGTTAACTATACCCATATATTTTTTCCTTCTGTAGAGATAGGCAAGCCCTAGTACTGAAGGCCAGTAGACTGACATAACATGATCCACTGGATTCATGAGTCTGTGGGCACAGGAGGCCCAAGGTAGCTGCTGAGCTGCTGACCAGTACTTGACCTCGGGTGACTTTCCATCTCTGCTACTGCTTTTGGTCTATCCATCCCTGTAGTTGTAAGCTCCTGTTAAGAAACAACAGAAGGAGCTGGGGGAATAGACATAGCTATTTCCAATGAGTGCTACTGCCTGCTGATGATTAACTTCACCTTAGGAGTGTCCGTGGGGTTGAGCAGGTTGGGTTAAGAGGAGGAACAGGTGTTGATGTAGAGTGTCAGAAAGGGAGACAAAGGCCAAACCTAGACTTAGAGATAACAAAGGTTTGAGAAGCTGTGGGAGGACATTATCCGTGTTCTTGACTCAAGACAGGATCTTCTGTGCTGAAACTGTAGGTGTCAGGTGAACTTTTTCTTAAAAAGATTTGCCAGTTCTAGAAATTGCACATGCTCCTTCAGGAACAGCTTCCAGCGCTTAAAGATCCTTATGGGTGCACAATCAGATTCCTAATGCCTGACCTCATTCTCCCCTGCTCCAGTTTAGGCATGTTAATTCCTGTCATGTCTAAAGGGAGGTGAAACAAAGCAAGAATAAGTCCTTTCCCTTTGGCAGCTATTGTTGAAAGTCTTCAAAGCCTATTACCATTTCTCATCCCAGTTTTCTTTTTTATCTAGGCTAAGCATTACGAAATGTCTTCTTTCACCTTGTTTCCTCAGTCTCTGCTTGTTCTCATTGTCTTTTTCTGAGTCCCTTCCTTCCCATCATTTTGAAGTGCTGCATCCAAGACCAGACTCGATACTTCAGCAGAAATCACAAATGTCACTCCTGTTTATAATCCCAGCATTCACCTTTTCTGCAGTTCCTAACACCAGTAGTACACATTTGATATCTCAGCCAGGGTCACTTGTATTGTCGTTTTTCTTTTGGGCCTACTGTGTGACAAGCTGTCCCTCCTGAGGAATTTAGGCTGCCAGTTGCTGAGGAGTAAAGCACTCAGGACAAACTAGAAAGCCACATGGCTTTGACACATGGTACATTTTGAAACGGACCATTATTTGCAAAACAAGAACTAGGGAATTCTGCACAAATAAAACTGTTCTCCCAAGCCCATGGAGAGCTGTCTGGCCCCAAAACCAGTTTGATTTAATCTCCACTAGCCAGGCCAGTGTAGCAAAGAGAGCTGCTGGAACAATAGTAGAAGCAAGGAAAACAGAAGCAACGAGGTTTGCAGTATCTGGATACCAGCCATACATCTGGGCAAGCCTACGGCACACAACCTGTGATGCAAACCCTGTGTGATGCAAACAGACGTGCATTTAATCCCAGCCTATATGTAAGCTTTTAGACACTGAAGGATCCTCTTGAGTGCCCATCTTCACCGTTCTTCATTTTCATATTAGAACATCATGGAAAAGGGCCTTGCAATGGTATAAGGGCAGAGTCACAGGGTCTTCCCACCAGAAGGGAAAACTCTTTGGCCTTCTGGTAGAAATTGATGCTTTTTTCCTTCACTCTTTCTAGTCTCATATTTGGGCATTAGATTCAAATTCTAAAATAACTCGATACAGTGAAAAGTAAATCGCTCTCAATAAATAGCTTGAAGCGATATTTTACTTTCACTTGGAGTCCTAGCACTAGCCAAATTAATGGTAGCATTTCAATTTTTCTCAGTTTGAAACAAGAGTTTGCAGAAAGTACTGCATTGCTCTACATAAAGTTCACTGTTTAAGGCTTACTCTTTAGTTTTAGATAAAACACAGTCTCTTCGTTAAAGAATACTCTGTGTGTGTGCGTGAGAGAGAGAGAAAGAGAGAGAGAGAGAGAAAAGCACATAGTGGTTTTTATTTTGTTACTCTTAATAGGGCTATTTTGTAAGGCTGCAAAAAAAATTGTTAAACTTGCCTTAATTGATTGTTTAAAGTACCATGGTGGATTTGTCTTTTAAACATAGCCCGTGGTTAAAGTTCCCGTTGCATTGTATTTGAAGTAGGTCCTTTGTGCTTTAAAATGAAAACTGTAAAACTTTTGGTGTTTAAGGCTTTCTGACTCCAAGTTAATTGTTTTCCTTTAATATGAGCAGAATTAAAGATATTAAAAATCGACTGCTGGAGCACATAATTGTGGCCTCCCATCTATTCTTCTTGTGGAAATGAAAGGAATATTGAAAGAGTTTCTATTTTACAATACCAGAGGTGGCCATGCATTTACAACTCTATATATTCTTTTAGTTGAATTCTTCTAAACCTCACGCCTGGCTAGCAGTTTTCTCCCAGACGATTTTCATTTTCAAAACATTCACATCCAATAAACTACACGAAACATAGTGTGAGAGAAAAAAGGGGACAGGAAATGGCTCTGTTGCATGGTTATTACATCCTATTGCCTGTGGGTTGCTTTGTTATGAGTTTTAACTATGTAAATATGACGTATATGACATCAGAATTTAATCTAAAGCTACTAGGTGGGAGATAGAGTGTGACTTTATTGTTAAGGCTAAAATCAACTGGGTGTTGACAGGTCTCAAAAGTCACTGAGTATAAGCTTGAAAAGGAAAAGCTCAGACTGATAAGCTGTTCCTTGATTGACAACTTCAAGCTTGACTGCAAGTATTGAAAACAGTTGAGCAAATGTAAGGAAAAAAGTTTTATTTCATAAGAAACTACACTGGGAAATACAGGAGGATTTATAGGCTGACGTAGCACAAAAACCTAAGAAAAACAGGTGTGAGGTTTATAAAATCTGGAAACTGGGAAAGCACATTGTCCGTGAATGATTTCCCCATTATGGTTTAATTAACCTTGTAAAAGCCCCTATGCAAATATAATGCCAGAATGGGGGAGTAAAAGTAAAACACTGGTGTCCACTAGCTTCGACTTTCAACAAATCATATGTCAACAGCTCATGGCAAGGAGGTGGGTTGAAAAAAATGAGAAGAAAATAAGAGAAAAGGATTTCAGTGGGAAATAAATACACCAGGGAAAACAATACACTGATTTTTCATCTTTCTAGTGAAGTCAGACCAATTTTTGGCACTGTAAAATCCATTATGGGTACAATAAAATAAATACAGTTTAAAGTAGCAATCGTGGGTTGATTGAAATGTTATGATAGCTACACATGCTATATCTTATCAAATATTATCCATGAGGAAGCATTCAATTCATATTGTGCCAATTATCATACTCTGTGCATCATAAACTTTTATTGCTTGTTATGGAATGCCACTCAGCCAACTTTTTCTTCAGATATTGCATCATCTGATTCAGATGGAAAACATATTCTAATGTGGCAAAGTGTTAAAGAAATCTAATACTCTGGGGCTGAATGAAAATGCTAAGGTTCATCTCCTGGATAAGAAAAACAATTTATGAATGCAATATTCATTTCCTGAGGTGGGCATAAGCAAAAACCTCATCTGAAATTTAAAACCAACATATTGGCCTTCACTAGTTTCCTTAGTTTAACTCATTGATGTCATGTATTATGGACCACTGCTAAGACCACATCTGGGAAGGACTCCTTTTTTCCAGTTCTCCAGATCACTTTTACAGGGAACTCCTTGTATAATTGCATGTGTTGAGATTTGAACCTCAAGGCTCAGTGGATCAGGTTTCATTTTTAATATATCTGAAGAATATCAAAATAATCTACTTGTTTAATCTTGATCATGACAGCTGATTAACACTTTGACACCCGGAATCACAGATGTTAAGTACTACAGGGTAAGGTTTCAGTGAAGCGTACAAACCATAATGAGGCTTTGTGAAGTTACAGATCTGGGGTTAATATATTTACTTAAGCATTTTCAGTACACAAAGCAGTGCTGTAGCTATCAAAAGACAGCCTGGACAACATTCATAAAAGCACCATTGTACAGGGGGGATAGGTGTTGAAATCAGCAGCAGCTTGCTGGGATGGGATGCAAATATGCTTCCTGGAGGAGGTGAGAAAGTGCTTCTCATTTCTCTTTCAGGGGCTTCATAAGTGAGGCAGGAAGGGTACAGTAATAAGAATGCAGTCCAAAGGATTCCTGGATAAGAGACTTGTAATGAAATCTCAGACGATTTCTGAGGCATCTCCTATGTAGATACATTGACACTAGTAAACAGCATGACTCCCCAGACCTGCAGGAAACACTTAGAAACAGCTGACCCAGGAGAAATCCCAAATAATGACCCCAGCTATAGATGGCACACTGAGGGCCAGATTAAATTCTGTTTTCTGAAATATTGGATCAGCTTGCACAATCTGTAGTGTTTGTCCCTTCCTCCCATCAAAAGCTCCATCAATTTCATTGATTTCAATGACAATTCACAAAGGCAAGGTAATTTAACACAGCCCTAGAATAATACTTTTCTTAAGAAGACTTAGATTATTTTCTTTCTAAATTCCCATGGTTTTCACCTGGTAAGTTTACTGACACCGAGTGCATATTTTGGCAAAAGCATCTCATGATCATTATAAAATATACGACAAAGTATCAAAGGAGTGAGACCCTGGGCTGGATTCTGCCATCCCTATTGATCCAAGTACCTGTCCCAGATTTTATTCATCTGGATTGTGCTTTTTTGAGAAGAAAGAAAACACAGGTAGGAGGCAGTATATTATGGTCAATGTATCTAATGTGTGTAATGGAATAGGGAAAGATTTGCACTTAGCTTCTTCCAAGCCCTTCTGCAGGATTCTCTATCTGTTCTCCACCTGAAGACAAAGACTGTAGAAGACCTCTGTTCCAAGCATTGGACAATATGTACCTGCAGGGGTTAAGTCTGCTAGCCTGTGTGCTAGCCTTTCCTCTCTATGTAGAAATCCTGTGTTGCCATAAGCATTTCCCCCACAGACACATCTGAGTAAATGAACAGTGAGTAGGGCAGGAGCAACTGTCTTAAGTACAGTGAGCAGGAGACTAATTGTGGGTGTTACTATGTCTACTGCTCCCACAAAGGGAGTGGATTTAAAACTAACGAAGTCTCCAACCACCTCCAATGACTCACTAAGTCTATAAAGCTCTTCACCTACTTGAAAAGCCCAGCGTGTGTATGACATAATTCTAAAAGCCAAAGGGAGAACGAACACTGCAAGGGAGCAGATGCTCTGCAGGTGTCCAGTTGTTCTGCTATGAAGCAAGCAACCAGGATTCTGGCAGATTTGGAGACCATCAGCTGCTGTAACCTCTGATGGGCCGCTTATCCCTGTCTGTGAGCATCCCAATGACCCACCAAAACATTACTGCTGCCATTCATGCAGAGCAATCTCAGTTTAGGAAAAAACTCCTGCACTGCTTGTGAGTTACATGTGCTTCAAGAGTCATAGAGTGGTCACTTCTGTTTCTTTTTCCACTATTTTATTTAGCTGCCTGCAGTAAGAAAACAGTAGCCTACTTCCAGAAGTGCATATTTCCATTCTCTGAAATATGACCTGCTCCTTAGTCCTTGATCTCCCTTTCCCAAATAAGAATTCTTAGCTATTCTCAGTTTACTCTGAGATTTGGTTGGCATCTAAAATGTGTGCACAATACCAGGTTTGGCTGCTGTAATGCCTGTAACTCACTGTTGCATCCGAGTGCTTTCTAAATGAAAAACTGGGACTCTAGAGATCTTCCATTTTAGCTTCTTTACATAACCCATTGCTTTCCTAGGCTGCATTTTTCCTTCTGGCATGA
This sequence comes from Campylorhamphus procurvoides, assembly GCA_013396655.1. Taxonomy (NCBI): domain Eukaryota; kingdom Metazoa; phylum Chordata; class Aves; order Passeriformes; family Dendrocolaptidae; genus Campylorhamphus; species Campylorhamphus procurvoides. Next base: position 782,328 of record WBMV01000298.1, on the reverse strand, counting down.
CAATTAAGAGGATGGTTTGCAGAAGAACTCACCAGTGGATTATTTCTGTTCTATTTGAAGTCAGTGGAATCAGAGTTAAGCCAAATCTGAACATTAAAACAAACAAAAAACCCAACTGAAAATGGATAGGCAAAAATAAATATTTTCTTGAATGTGCTATTGAACTTAAGCATTTCTGTAGCTCCTTCTACTCTGGCAGCATACTGGGAAAGCTACTATTCTTCCTTCACATAGAGAAATACTCTCTATCCCTTCTTACTTTAGTGGCAGACACTTTTTTTTGTTGTTGTTTGGTTGGTTTTGTTTTATTTTGGTTTTGTTGTGCTTCGGCTTGGTTTTTTATTAGCTGGTATTTACTGGTCACAAATACAGCAAAACACCAACGTCCTAATCACAAAAGAGAAAGGATGCAATCATGTGGCTGGGGCTGTTTGCCATCCCAACGGTCACAATAAATGAAAGTTACATAGGGAAAAGAAAAAAAAGAAAGTACCCTCATTGCATCTCTCAAACTCTTATTAGGGCTTATATCATTTGAATGCGTTTTCCTGCTTCTATTAGACCACAGTGCCAGAACTCCTACCTCACACGTTTGGACACCCTTAGCAATGTCAAAAAACAGATCCATCAGCCACCACCAAACCTGGTCCAACAAACCAATGACAAAAGAAATATTAATATAATCAAAAATGGCTCCTTGGGCAGCAAAAAAAGAGGAAACAGTGGTGCAACACACTGCACATTTTTTAAAAAACTCTTTTTGGAGTAAGACTATTTTCCCCATTCAGTTGTGCTTCAAATCTGACACACTATAAAGGAACATTTATCAGTGAATTTCATAATCCTTCTGACAGAATTTACCACTAAGTTGCTGCTGTTATTACAGCTGCAGGAAGACTAAGGGCCTTGATCCAAAGCTCAGTACTAAAAAAGATGTGGGAACTCAATACTAGAAATTATGTGGGAACCTCAGCCATGCAGAAGAGCCAAAGGGGGAGAATGAGGGCATCTGTTTACTACTGTTTGTACCTTTCCAGAAGATTTGGAGGAACACTGCAGTCAGAGCACTAGGTCAGGGAGCCCAGCATTCCCAACTGATGTGAGTTTGATCTGGGAATAAATACTTTGGCAAACTCTTTTCTTCAGTAGCAAACTAATGTTTCTGAAGCAAATATTCCTGGCTGTTCAAGCAGTGAATCCAACCTGTAATCAGCTGGGAAGACATGTGTACTGCACTTCTCAGCAAAGGCTGGATGTTGATCCCAGCTACTTGGGCTTCCAGCACCAGGGTAAGAAATGAATGGTTCAGATGCTCAGGCAGCAGAGGTGGTTGTAGGGGAAATGTGATCACGTTCACTGAGGTTATTAACAGTTGCGTTGTGACCACTGTATTTTTAATGCAACCATCCGTCTTCGTTCTTCCTCGTGCATCAGTAATGTTCCCTTACAACCGTATCTCATTCTTGCCAGTAAAAACAACTCTGCCTAATCCTTCTGCCAGAGTAAAGTAGTAACAGGGGCCAGGTCCAAGCAGCTGGGTAGTCCAAAGTAGGTGTGACGGCTCCATCAGCTTTTTCCTACTCTTTTTCTATTCCGGGGTCTCTGTGTAACCAGTGGCTTGCTCTGGGCTCAACCGTGAAATAAACCAAACCATCCTCTGTAAGAAGCAGCCAAAACACAGAGGAGAGAATGGCTTGTACTGAGGTCCTGTCCACCCAGAGGGGCAGCAGGGACATGAGCCTGAACCTACCAATGGAGATCTGGCAGGGATCCCAAGAAAAGGCTGGACATATCCTCTAAAAGACAGCCAGACACATGAACCAGTATATCTGAAAATAGAGAGTAACTAACGTGGTACTTGTGCAAAGTCTAGTCTCCCCACTGACCTGGTGTAGAATTAAATGATTTTTCTGATGGTGGAGCAGGTCAGCAATGCTGTATATATATGATTAATGTAACAGTCTCCCACAGCAAATACAATGGAACTCTGTTCCCTCTCTTCCAGCACTGAGAGTTAATAAGAAAAAGCATCTTGGTACTTGTTTCTTCTCATTCCCCTAAGCCCTCCTCATGGTTGGCTTTCAGCAAGCAGCATTCTCCCAAACTGTGTTGCTATTAGCAAATTAAACAGATCATCCTCAGGCACCGAGGCCAGTAAAAGACAGGGTTCAAGCTATTCTTGTATTGTTCAGAAAAAAGAGTGTGTAAACTTTGCATTTCCTTATTTTAACAGAATGTAGAAGAAGAAAAGTCCTTTATCCTTGAGTTCCATATAATAGGAACTTTGAGTAAAACATCATAGTCCAATGAAGCTTGCCAGCATATAGAGGCAGGTTCCTAACTTTGAAGCCTTAGTGTTTACACTTCTAAGTAACTTGTTGAAAGATACTATGGCCTCATCAAAAGAGACTTTTTTTGGCATTATTTATTATGCCTCTGTGTTGTGGGCTTGGAGATGCCAGGACTGTGCACATACATATTGAATTTTAGCTTTTTGTTACACACCGCAATGTGTGAGGTGAAATCAATACACATTAGCTTAGTTTCTGCAGCAAATGCTGAAATGCATATGCAGACAAACTGAGCATATCAACTGTGTTTGTTTAAGGATGTTAAGCATAGCTCAGTTTCTATGGACAAACATATATCTCTTCTGTTATCTTGTAGGTGCTTGGCTACTCTGGAGAGGGTTAACCTATGTGAAAAATAGGAAAGTAGAAGGACATAGGAATGAAGAAATAAAAGCAAGAGATCCTGCTTTTCTAAGCTGTGTGCTTTTTTCAACATGAGAAGCCTCGTAATTCATTAACAGTTATCCTCAAAAATGTAAATAGGAAAACAGTGGTTTATCCACTAGGTTTATATCTATGGCAAAAATCAGCTGTAAATAGATTAATTTATTTGCTTACTGACTAAACTTTGGTCAAATTCTGCTTGGAGTTACATCAGTGTAAATTTGGAAGGAGTCCATCCATTTTCAGTGAGAGCAACTTTTCTCACTCCCAAAAGATCATTAGGTTCCTTCAACACTTATTCTTTACTTTGCCAAGATAAAGATTCAGATGTTTTGATTTTTCAGTTCCATTTCTAGAATGCAGTTATTCTATGTTCTGACAACATATGGCATGAATATGTTCTTTTCTATTTAATACAGGAAAATTATTCAAAAGTTCAGACTTGCTTTAATGCTTTTCATTCCCTTGTAAATGCTTTAATTTTTTTTTTTTTGATTGCCTTCTGAGCAGTGTCAAAAGCCAGGACCATGGTAAATAAAAAGGCATACCACTAAAGTGTCTTCCTACTGAAGTGTCTGCATGCCCAGTAAAGCAAAAATTTAGGAAAGGAGCATTTTCAATGCTCACCCTCTTACACAAGAGGCCTGCCTTGGTAGAGGTTTCAACAATGAAATTATTGTACATATATTCGCTTTAATGCCTCTGTTGTTATCATGTTTTTTTAACAACAGTGTTGGTTGTTGCCAGATGTTCTGCTCAACAATGCTTCAGCACACATGGGAATGCTTGTGATGGCCAATGAAGTGAGCTGGCAAAATAGAAACAGATGGCCATGGATGTGTGCTCCAACACATCTTTAATGAAACGGAGTCCTTGCATAGATGATTACATTGCACTAATCACCATTTGCCTATCTTAGGCCCTGTGCCTCCACTTGTAGACCATCTAGTGTCCTAGTTCTAAATTACAACTTATTTAGTTGCCTATTCTAGTTTTAGCTGCATGGGATACTAGCAAAAGACAGTCCAAGCTGGACAAACTGCATCAAAATCCTGGGTTAACAGGAGCAGATGTAAAAACTACAGCCTGGCTTGAAAAGTGCACAAAATTGACTAGAAAAGTGCTAATGATTTATTTTCTGCCTTTTACCTTTCAGTGGCTTTTATTAAATAACATAGGGGCCATGAGCTGCAGTTCATTAAGATGAAGTTCAGATCTGGATGCAAAGCCACTCATGATCCAATATTACAGTGAGAGTCAAACATTATTAGATGCTCCGTGAAAGCAGAGATGTGTGCCAAACCAAACCCTAGCGGTACAGCTTCCCTTGATTTTCCTGGGGCTCTTTCGCTAAACAGTAACTGGTTTTAGATGCAATTAGATGGGCTCAGGAGGGCAGAAATCTTGCAAAAAACCACTGATCAGTTGGTACCTCCTGTAAGGGAATCATATGATCTTTCAGTTTTCCCCTTATTTGGCATTAGACTCCAAATTAATTGCTAAGTTCAACAGAATCTAGGGTGACCAGCATACTTTGACTCATCTATAGCGAGGCTGTGTATGTGTAAATATAAAATAATTTTACCGACTGTAATGTTTAAAAGAATCACCAACCTCCAATCAAATAGCCCAAAGCTTTTTATTAAGAAAAATTATGGGTCTGGAAAGGGGTAATAACTAAGAAGCTTTTGCATATGCATCCAAAATAGGGATTCAAGTTTTCTGGCTTTTCCTTGCAGCCACAAGAGCTAGAAACTAGAAAGCTAGCCAAGATTTGAATTATGAAGGTCTTCACAGACACCCTTAGGAGGCTTACAGTAGCATGCTAACTGCAGACATTTCTCTATCCAGTAAGTACAGCTTTGCTGGGACCAGAATACCTGGTGAGGAAGGGTAAATGAGAGGCAGGAAGAAAGTTTCCTGTTTTTTCCTCCATTGCTCCTACATGTTGCTGAGGACCATCAGATACATGGGCAACAAAATATTTCAGTATTGTCTCACAAAGAGTAAATATGGACATGATTTTCAAAAGATTGTTAAAATGAGAATTGAAAAAGGGACAGGAAGGTTTGTCTATTTAGTGGAGAACTGCACAAAGCTGGGGGAGTGTGGTGGGGAAAGCTGAGCAGGCAGTGCTTGCAACATGTCCAAGTCCACATGCTATAACCACCAAGAAGTCAGTTCCCTCCCATCGTGGTGCCACTGTACCAAGGCACAGCTCTTAATGCTCTTGCATTGCATCTAAGGTAACCCTAATGGCCACAGCTCAGCATCTTCATCCTTCAATGTACCTCCCCCATTAGGAGGCGCCAGCCATTCCCTATTCATGTTTAAATTGTTAATATATACTTTTTCTCTCCTGCTTACTGCTTTGTGGAAATTCTTTCACATACTCAGTGACAAGTTTTATGCAAAGGACCCATATATAAGTTTAAAATCTTCAGATTTTATTAATTTTTGCATATCCTTTAATGAAGTAGGGGAAATTTCAAGCCCCACAAAAACATTTATTTTCATTTTATATCTAGTATAAGCTTGTTTTAGGCCAGATGGAAATGGACAGTATTCTTTTAAAGCATGTTCTCAAGCCTTCTTTTCACTTTTGAAGTAAAAATGGCTCATATATTTTTGGAAGAGTGCAAACAATGAAATGCCAGATTTCAGTTACTGCTCTTAATGTATTTAACCATTCAGCATACTGTAATTGGCTCTATCAAAAGTTATTTACCCAAGTAATACAAACAAGACCCAAAGGATGATGAAATAATTCTAAAATGTCAATCTTTCAAGATTCAGATATGTTCTAATAACATTACAGAAATTCCAAAGGTCTCTATTTGGATATAACAATAATACCAAGTATAGGCAGATTTTTAAGGCAAGAACTAATAGAGTTATTTGTTCTCTTAACATCCATTTTGGACTAAATCTTCTAAATTTCATGCTAATATAATTCAAAAATATTGTTACATCTAACCTTACAAGGAAGAAGTGGAGTCACTAGTTCCACATACACATAATTGTGTTTATATCCTGGCTTTCACACTTAAGAACATGACAGAATCTGCACTAATACTCTTCTGAGTTTCTTGATGTTCTTGTCTGCTAGAAAAGATGTGATTTTTTCCCCTTTCCTAAAAATATCACTAGACTAGGTAATTCAGCCTAGAGCTATTCATTAGACTTTTAAACCACAAATATATTGAATCAATACGAGACTATTACCATCTATGGGTTATGATAATGCCCTATTCTATGTAGCTGCCAAAGATAATGTTTGTTTTACCTCTGCTATTCCAACACATCCTAAAATAAATTAAATGATTACACAGCTTTTTCATAAGCATCTTGGAATCAGCAGCGCAGTGCCTTGGGAGGGCTTGAATCTGGTAGGTGGTGGATGAGTGGATTTTCCATTCTTTGTGCTCAGCAGGGTGCTGGGTAGATTGAAATTTACTTCCAAAAATATATAAATACCACTGAATGGAACAAAGAGATAGTAGACATCACAGTAAACTCAAAGGATTTGATTTCTTATGATTCTGAACTTTCACACTGCCTCAAAACAAAATTGACTCCTCAACTGCACTTTTGCATTCAGACCCAGGACTGGAATCTGTGCCAATACTCTCCTAAACATTACTCAAAGACATCCATTTTTTCCCAGTCCTTCTAATCTTCTCCATTTACATGTTGAAACTGTGACAGCTAGGAATATTTTCTTTCTTCTTACTCTGTTTAATGTAGAGGGGAAAAATTTATGAATCAAAAAGAGGAATGCCCCATCCTCCCATTTCCCAGGGCTAATTCACATTTCTTCTGGATGTTATTCTGGTTTTGACTCTGATGGAAGAGAAGTTTAATTTTTATGTGCTGTTTCAGAAGAGATCTCGAAAGGTGAAGCAACAAGGCATTAGCATGATGAATATATGTTTACATAATTATGCATCAACAGTGAGTGGTCTTACAAGGGGGATGAAAAGCTGTTGCTCAAAACTTGTGTGAGACTGGTATGTAGGTTATGGAAAGAGGAAAATACTTCAAGCAGTGTCCATAACATCAATGTAGGATAAGAATATCAGTACCTAACTCATTATTTTCTCTTGGGTAGCCTGTAGCTCACTGGCGCTGATGCTTGAGCAGCTGCAGCTGTGTCAGAGGCTCCGTGCTGGGTTCTGAGGCATGCCTGGTATTGACCTGGTCACATCAGCCCTCCTAGCCATGGCCTTTACCTTCAGTTACTAAATTACAATTGGCTGAAGGATAAATTTCCCACTTCAATCACATGGGGTTTCAGTCAGCTTCTCAGCACCGCCAGAAAATAATGGTCTTCCAATGTCACCTCTTACATAGGCTAGACAGAAAACTACTTGGTATTTGTAATTGTCTACTGTTCCAAAAACTGAACTTCAGCAATGTGGATAACTCTCTAAGTGACTGCTGGGCCCTTAATATTCTTGAACACCCACAGCTCCCATGCTCCTCACAGACACCGAGGTGTCTGTGTCAGGACTATGAATAGGATGCTATTTAAGCTTCATCATTTGACCCAGTGCAGTACAGGATCCAGATTAACCTGTGGCCTCCATATACTATCTGTACCTAAAAACCATTTTAGGTGCTGCCATTCACAGATGGAAAGAACTGATACATGCTCTCCATGGCTATGCTATTAACCAAACCATGTGCAAGAGCACCAGCCACTTCAAGGGGCTCAGACACTGGAGCTGTTTTGCCAAAATAAAGGATGAGCTCCAAATTCCTTTTTTGTGGAAGCTGTTGGACACTGAAGATCCTAGACCCATGCAGCCTTAGCAGTGTCTCAAATGCAGGCTGATGAGTGGCATCACACATTTGCACATAGTTTGTGCTAGTACTCTTTGTATTGTTAAAAATTGCAACTTTTATTTTTGTTATGCATTATTTGTGTTACCAAAACACCTAGAAGCTCTTGTGATGAATCAGGGTCCTGACATACTTGGCAGAGCAAAATCTGTGCCAATAGCTAATGTGTGCAGAAGAAAACTCATTTGGAAGAGTTAAATCATTTGCTTCAGAACTCTGTTATGGTTACCTTCCTTATAACACTACCACCTCATAACAACACCTTAGATGCCTGGGATAGTGTTATGATGAGAGCAAGCTTAAGTATATTTATAACAAGAATAGGTCAATGGTCCAGAGGGTAGTTTCCTATTATGGGAGGGATAAAATAACTAAAATCAATAAATCTCCAGATCATAAATGTAGCTACAGTCTGGGCAAGGTTGAGAAAATTATTAGCAGAGCCTCATGATGTCTGGATATTGTAGCTTGTAAATTTATACATACATATGTGTGTGGTTATGTACACGCTTGCTATTCATCCCCCACAGAATTCATTGAAATGCTAAGAGGAATGTGCATTTGGTGCTCCTTTCAGTGCTGGTAAAATAAAAAAGCAAAAGAAAAGAAAAAAAAAAAGAAAAGAAAAAGAAGAAAGGGGGGGGGAAGAAAAAACAAGAAAAAAAAAATTAAAAGAGGAAAAAAAGAAAGAGAAAAGAAAAAAGGTTTTGGAAAAAAGGGAAAGGAGACAGAGAAATAGACAAAGGAAAAAAAACCCCAGTAATTTCTAGGGAATGCACACTGCTTAATGGCTTTTACCTTCAACTTATGGAGCATGTTTTCATATAACTGATTCTACAGAAGCATGACAAAATGGCTTCATGTATTAACCAGAGGTCTGTATGCTTTGAGGACCATAAACTGTTGTGTCTCATGTAAAATATAGTAACTCTCGTGAACCATTTCCTCCATTTACACCTTTATTGTGAGCCATCATCTCCTTTTATAATTTCCTAAATTCTATCTAAAATGGAAGGGCTTCATCTCTTCAAACTTCAGATTGTTTGTTGCTTAGTATATTCATTTAGGCTCCCTTTGTTATCTGCTGGGAGAAGAGGTGGCTCTAAGGAGTGTTTGGTCTCAAGGGTCTAAGACTTTGTTTCTTCCCATAGTGTTTACACAAGCAACCTTAGCTGTTAGTCTCCTTTGATATTAGGTTGGATAAATCTCACCTATTGAGCCTAAATTGCTTCCTGTTTTGACATAATCATAATGAATAAGATCTTCAAACTCCAGTAAATATGTAAAATGTAACTGAAATGCTATGTTCATGCTTTAGTTAACATTAATAGCTAGGTGATTTCTGTCATAGAATCATAAAGCTGTTTGGGTTGGAAAAGATCTCGAAGATCATCAAGTCCGACCAGGAATGTAGCACTGTCAAATCCACTACTAAATCATGTTCCTAAGAGACACACCTACATGTCTTTTAAATACAGTGATTCCACCACTTCTCTGGGCAGCCTGTTCCAAGGCTTGACAACCCTTTTGATGCAGAAATTTTTCCTAATATCCAATCTAAACATCCCTGGTGCAACCTGAGACCATTTTGCTCTATTGCATGTTACTTGGGAGAAGAGACTGACGCCCACTGTCCATCTGCTACTCAGCAATCATGGTGTAAGAGTATAATGGGAATAAAACCCAACACACTTAGTTGACAGAGGAGAGAGAAAATATGAGGTGTATGAACTGTGTTTTCTGCAAGCTGTTTGATATATTATCTAGAGATGAGCTCAATCTAAGTCTTGCCTGAATTCAAATACTCACTAATTTGAGAAAAGTATGAGCCTTGTATTCAGATGTGAGCTTTGCCCCCCAGGCAGCTCCAAGATTGAACTGATTAGGCTTTCAAAAGACATGACTGGTTTGGAAAGTTTTTTTTAAAAATAAAGGAAAAACTCTGGAGAAAGTCATGATGCTCTGATGTAGCTGGTGATTCCAAGGCCATAGTCACCCATGTTTTTATTGATTTCATGTTTGCTAACCCCACTATTGCGTTCCTTTCTGGTTTAGATTAAAAAGTTGTTCCATGAGAGGAGAAATAACCAGGCCTAGTTTCCTATATATTCAATCTAATGCAGGCATGTACTCTTTCTGCAGTTTTAACAGATAATTTCACCTTCCTATTCCTCTTGCTGGTGTCCATCACTGTGTTTTCAGCAGTCCCCTATAACCTAGAGGTGTTCCACTGTAACTGTTAAATCCTTCCTACAAGTCCATGACCCCACCCCTGGCAGTGCCTGTGGTTCTTCCTCTTGTCCGTGAATGCAGTTCCTCCTTGTGTCCCCAGCACCCCCAGAGCAATCTCTCTCCCTCACTCCCAACCTGTACCATGCCCTAGGATACAGGGCAACAGAGCCCCTGCCTTGCCCAGCGATGAGAGAGAAGCCAAGCAGTCATGTCTTCCCTTTTACCCATTTGCCAGTGTAAACTGGACAATATCTACAAAAATCAACGGGAGAAATGGTGAACAGACAGATGGAGAAGCCCCACCAGCAGAAATATTTACAGCTATGTGCTGGTTATGGTAGATATTGCTCTTCATCACCCTACCACTGTGTATTAAAAAAATTACTGAGAGAAGATACAGGCAGCAGCATTTCATAAGCTTGAAACATGCTCTCCTGTTTTTCATGCAAAAAACATTTAAAAGATCAATGATTTTTAAAAAGGCTTTAGGTATTTGTCCTAACAAACTGTTAGGAGTTATAAATAAGGAATGTGTTAAAAGTCTTGCCAATTATCCCAACCAATGTAAAGCTGTGTACGAGCCTGGAGAGGCAAGAATTTCTCTAGCTGAGGCATTTTAAAGGAACTCAGTTTAACAAGGGTGCAGAAGAAAGCATGGAAAAGGAGCCAGAAAACTTATGAGTAAATGAAATACCTCAATGTTCAGAGCCTAAGTTGGTGTTTTTAGGAGCTGTCAGAAGATTTATTAAGTCTTTTAACTTTACTACATGCAAAGAGAAATTTAAAAATTATAGACCAAATCAGGGGCCATAAGGGGACTTGGGAGAACCAACAGGCTACAGAAATTGCATGGTGCTGGTCGGTCAGGTTTCAGACAGTTAAGGATTACCTTGGGACAGCTGTCAGACTTCTCCAAATGACAGTAATAAACTCATATAAATGATTGCATTTCAGAAACCTGCGTCCTGTCCATCCCTATCTGTTGGGGCTACAGTAGTGTTGGCAAAGTGGATGTGTCAGGTCCCAGGGAGTGGGGAATAGGAGATAGTAATAATAGTAGTCTGTGACATTGTTAAGTTATCTCAGTGGCCAAAGACTTCCAGTAATTCTGGAGCTATCCTGCGGGAAAAATTTCCCATGTTGTTGGGGTATAAACCATGAGTGATGTTCCTGTCCCAGAAGGAACCTTACCAGGGTCCCATGTGCAAAAGAAATGGAAAGTGTTTTCCACTTTTCAGAAACATTAGGAGGGTTTGAAAGGCCAACAAAATCACTAGGAAAGCCAAAGGATGAAAATGGCAGGAGACTCAGTAACAAGGAGGACAGTGGGGGAAAAAACCCAGTGAAATTATAGAGCAATGATATAGCAGGAAAAAAGCAAGCAAACAAGCAAACAACCAACCAAACAAAAGGTGTTGTAGAAAGTAGAAATGGGAAATGTATTTAAGACCAATTAATGTTGATTCAAAAGGACCACGAAAGTTCAATGGGCTAGCAATAGTATCTATAACAGATGAGCAAAAATAAAGGATAAGGACAGGCTTATCAGGAATTTGAAAGACAATTAAAGAATTCTGGGTGAAAATAAGGGGCATATCCTCATGGATCAATAGCCCAGGGGGAAAAAATGCAGTTTCTTGGCTTTGCCAGGAAAATCAAAAAGCTATCCTGAAGAGTACAAGACACTTCTCACGGATCCACATTGAAGTAGGAGTAGCAGACAAGATGGAAAAAAACCCCAAAATCCTAACGTAGCAAAAATCCCAGTTCAGAGAGATGTATTGCCTGGAAGAAAAAATTAAAACCATCACAATGAAATGTATTTGTCCTTTCACATAGACTGAAAATTCAGTGAATATATAAAGACAATTATGCAGATTTTTGATGGTGAATATAGAACTGGCTAAGAAAAATTACTTTAGCCTTTTGAACAAGTTTATAATAAATGTTAAAAGTTGATAAGTCTCCGTTTCACTATAGATGGGCAGTCTTATTTACCTACATAAGTCAACAGACCCAAATAGGAATATATTTCATGAAATAACATGGCATCAGGTAAGCAGAAGATATTTGTGCAGGTAATAGCATTCTTGCATTGAAATATTTCCTGGTGGTGCCTTCCTGGTGTATTATTTCTTCAGTGAGAGCATGCCCTGGTGTTTGGCTGCCTGGTAGGAGGTCTGTGTCCCAGCAGTATGAGAGCTTTTGGGGTGAGAGGCTAGTGCAGCTCTCTGAGCACACCAAGACACCAGAATCAGACTTTGATGGGAGATATAGATGCTGCCATCCTGTGGGACACATGCTGACACACAGGGGCAAACCCAGATAAGTGCTCCTGGGAGATGGGTGGGTGGCATTCAAATGCCTTTCTCAAGAGAGGCTTAAACTTCCTCCCAGCACTCTCAGTTGGTTGCATAAATATTGCTCCAGATGAGCATAAGAGTCAAGATGGTGTGGGTGGTCTTCAGCTGGTCTCCAAGGCCATGGCTGTAGATCCCATAGGAGGTCACTGTGGGTACAGACATTACAATCCTTTCCTGAAAGCCAGGGTCTGCTTCCAGTGTAGCAGGACAGCCCATGAGACTGCCAGACTGGCAATTCTTGGGAGAAGCCTGTTATTAACCCACTATTAAGTTTTACCCTAATCTATTAAACTTAATCCTTTTATTAGTAAGTAATGCTAAATACCCAGGGAAGCAGCTGGCATTCAGTCTGTTCTGTGGTTTGTAGTAATTCTGCATGGACATAAGTAGGAGCTTTACTGAGTTAATTCCGTTTACTGCCATCGATGAGCATGTGTTGGGCAGAAAGACACTCAAAAAAGAGACCGTGATGGTTTTGCAGAGAGTCTATATTTTGTTGAGATGGACCAGACTGTCTTAACTCAGGAAGGCTGAAACTGTCCCCAGGGTTCTCCCTTTCAGTCTCCTGCTCCTATTCACTGCTTTCTATGCCACCCACTTTCACAGCAGTGTCTGATAGTAAATTTGAGATTACCTTTAATGGACTAATGTGAGAGGTAGGCAACATCCCATTATATTCACTTCATAGATCAATACCTTGGCTGGAAATGTAGGATTTCCCGAATGTGCTATCAAGTACTTTTCACAGGCATAAAACAAAATGCTGCAGAATATGTTCTGTCCTGGCATTTTAGGAGGTAGATCTCACTTTTTCAGTAAACTCTCCTAGGAAGAGCTATGTAGAAGTACACAGAAAAAGCTTGTTGAATTATGAGACCACATGTAACACAGAGAAATGGAGTCAAAAGAACACCACTTTTGAGCCTATGGAGCCATAGTTGCAAAGCAGTTTCACAGAAGACTTTGTATGTCTGCCTGAGTTCTGCTACAGAAAATACTTGATGAAAATTCTAGCAAGATGGTGAAGGCAACTTAGGCTTTCATCAAGACAAAGACTTAAGGCCTTCTGGATCTTAACCCTTCATGGCCAGCAATAGTGACAACATCACTGTTTCTCTTCTTGGGCTTTGGTTGCCTTTGTAAATTCTAGTACCTCTGTAAGTCTTTGTGTGGATTTCCATCTGCCAACATTAAACTCCTTCCTAGTTACCCACTCTCAAAGCTATCTAAAAATCCTGTTCACGAAAGAACAACTCTGAAGCATAGATTGGGACAGCAAGGACAGCCTGACCAAAACTCCATCTGTTATCTGCAAGGTCTCCGAGGTACCAGAAGGAGGCTTAAAGCCTGGTATCTCAAAGTACATAAAGAAAATGCTTTTCCCCTGATGCAGTAGGAATAGAACAATAATCACTTGTTGTTTTTCTTGAAGTCCAGAGTACAAACTGTAATAGAGATTTATCAAATTTTTACTGAATCCTGGAAAATCTGGCAGAGAAACTGAAAAAGTCCACTTATTGCTTCAGTAATGATCAGGCAGAAATGCAGTCAGAAGTAGCCAGTGAAAGTACACAGAGCCAAATGCAAGGCACTATGGCATGGTGGGGTTTCGTGCCTTCCTTGCAGCAGGGTGTAGAAGTGGAGATGACAGAATAAACTAGGAATGAGGGAGACAAAGGTCTTGGAAAGTCCCTTCTCCTGAAAGGGATAGTGTCCCTGTGGCCAGGACCATCACCATATAGTCCATGCATTTGCAGACTTGGCTTCCCAAGGATCTGACACAGGTGGATTAGTAGCAGGGTTAGGGATATTTTGTTGCCTCCTGGTATCTGTTCCTTCTACAAGTGTTTGTGCCTTATTGGTCTTGAGAAAAGTGCTCTTGAAATTGCATGATAATACTCATATTTCTGCATCACTTTGTGTTGGACTCTCAGTTGTTAAATGCTATTGGGTCAAATATTTGCTTGTTTCACTTTTTCATGCAGTGAAGGGATTTTTGGGGACTGTCTTCATGTTAGAAAGTCTGGGTTTGCTCCAAGGTGATTACAATATATTTAACAAAGTCTGAGAAATTACAGTATTGGCTGTACTGATATGTATTGTTCCTTGGGATTTTAAACAGAAGTCTGGTTCCGATATTTTCTTTACAGTATATATGTGACATGCAAACACATCCTATGCTGCTAAGATATTGCAGGAAATAAGGTGATCAGAAAGTGAGTCCAATTAAACAATTTAAAGCAATATAATATGTTTTCCATGTAGTGAATAATGCTCTTCAATTATTCAGTGTGAAATGTAGGCTTTTGGTTAATATGAAAAAATTCTCCCATGTACCTTTTTCAACTCTAAATTCACATAAAAATATTAGGAAAGTTTCAACAGAAGACTGTCAAAATACGGAAGAAAAAGACATCAGGAATTATTTGACAGAATTATTGATGATATCCATGGTGTACTATAGATGAGTTATTATAAACTACTATTTTACTGTTATTTTTATAGGATCCAGAGGCTTCAGTTGAAACTAGAGTGCTACTCTTTGTAAGTATACATAAATGTATGTATACACATACGTCACGTGCACAAATACAGAAATACACAATGTCTATTCTTTTGAGAGGATCAAAAATTGTTAAAGCTTTCAACTTTCCATTTGGCTTTATACAAGTGTGTTTTTATGAAAACCAAGACAAAGAGAGAGGGAGATGAAGGACAGGAGAAAGAGAAAGAAATCAGTAATCATCAGTTACAGATCACAGAGCCTGGAGAAGTAAGCATGAAAAATTACTGGATTGACTCTTGAGGTACTTAAAACCAGCAAATGCTGAACCTTTTAGAGCAATTTAACTACCCAGATCATTATTTAGTAAAAAATATAGCCAAAGCATGCATAATCAAAGACTTCTCTAAATTACATGGAGACAGCTTTATGGTATTTGGCTTTTACATCAGAGCACTGGCCTGTCGCCTATAGATGCATTTAAGACATTTGGCAAAATAAATAACAAATAATAAATACTGTAGCATTTGATGTAGGGTTTTATAAAACCTTGCCTCAAAATTAGTTCAGAATTGCCTGGGATAGGAGAGACAGCTTTCAAAATATTCATGAAAGAATTCAAAAATATTTACAGTGCTTTGCTTTAAAACAACATCATCTGGAAAGGGGAAAACCTGGAAAGTGTTAATACTACACAGGGCTGGATGCAGTTGTGGTGTGGGTATGGAGGTTGCCAGGAGCATGGCTGCTCCCAAGACCCCTGGCATGGGAGCTGAGCAAGGTATAGCTAAAGGAGAAGCTGAAAAGGGTGTGAGGGCTGCCTTAGCTCCTAAGACAGGCACATGCTCATTGAAAATACTTACATATGAACTAATTTAAAAGGCCCTTCCAGCACAGCCAGGCAGCAAAGTCAGCCCATGTGAAAGCTGGCCTCATATTTTATGTACAGGAGGATCTCATGGTCTCCCTGGAACTATAACCTGATCTGTTGTGTGCATTTCTAGGTCTCCCATTGCACAAACGTGCTGCATATTGAAAGGCATCAGACGAGAGCAGCAGAAGTGATTGGAATAATATCAAGACAGGTTGGTAGGTCACCTGAATTACGAGACTGGATGAGGTGGTTTAGGAGATGTGACAAAATGGTAACAGAACTGGGTGTACACTGCAGGACTGAAGGAGAAACAAAGGGCTAAAACTTGACTGGGAAACCCTGAGATGGGAAATAAGGACAGTTTCCCAACTGTGAGGTCTATAGATGTAGTCTGAGAAAAAAATTATGGAGCTCTTGCTTGAAGAATACTTGAATAAGAGATGACAGTGAGCAAAGTAATTGGCTGGAGACAGTCTGTACTGCTGGGGTGTCTCAATAGATCTCTCATATTTGTATCTCCTATTTCTGTGTGCTACAAACAGCAATCATCATAATTGGGTGCTCATTTGAAAGGAAAAATAAAATACTTGTCCCATTCTTCAAAGGCTGTTAAAGAAAACAGTTTAGCTACCTTCAGTTTCAAAAATTTGATAATGCTGGTGTGTATCTGCAAAAGGCCAAATAAGGCACTGGTGTAAATTATGAGGCCAGTGCACCCATTTATACTGGTAAGGGCACATGTGTACAGACACGTGGGGAGGTAATGAGTTGGGGATATTCTGGCTTGTGTAAATTTGGCTGCATGCCTCATGTTCATACATGCACATCATCTCAGACTGATGCATAAATCCTCCTCTGGCTTATTTATAAATGTTTCTACTTAAGCACATTTAAAAAGAAAATTGAAACTACACTTGTTTCCTATCTTTTCCATCTTCAGTCTTTTTTTGGAGGGGTGAGGGGTGTGAAGGCTCTGACAAAAAAAAAAAAAAGGAGAAGACAGAGAAAATAGTGAAGATGTTGCATGTCCAATGCTGATCTACAGCACATATATTCCCTACCAAACAGATAATTTCAGAGTCAAGGACAGTGCAGATTCAAAACATGTTTCCTTTGCCAGTCTTTTACAGCACCTTCTGCTGATGTGGAGTGACTGGATGTTGGGAAGGAGGAGCAAAGAAGCAGGAGCTGCCTCCCTGATCTTGGCTGCATTTTGCTGCTAGCTACCCCAGACCAGTTCCCTGGCAACATTTCCTGCAAAGAGCATCTATAAAATACTGCAATATCAGGATATTGTGTGCAGTTTTGGTTTCTGCAATAAAAGAGTGATATTAAGCTATTGGAGAGTGTCCAAAGGAGAGCAAAGAAAATTATGAAGGGCCTTGAAGGGAAGTTGTATGAGGAGCGGCTGAGGAAACTTGGTCTATTCAGCCTGGAGAAGAGGAGACTGAGGGGAGACCTCATTGCAGTTACAACTTCCTTGTGAGGGGAAGAGGAGAGGCAGGCACTGATCTCTTCTCTGTGGTGACCAGTGACAGGGCCTGAGGGAATGGCCTGAAGTTGTGTCAGGGGAAGTTTAGGTTGGATATTAGAAAGAATTTCTTCCCCCAGAGGGGGGTTGGGCACTGGAACAGGCTCCCCATGGAAGTGGTCACAGCACCAAGCCTGACAGAGTTCAAGAAGTGTTTGGACAATGCTCTTGGGCACGAGTTCAGGGCCAGGAGTTGGACTCAGTGATCATTGTGGGTCCCTTCCAACTTGGCATTATTCTGTCATTCTGTGATTATGTTTCCTTCAGGCAGGAGGCAGTGCTCCTCTTCCCACACCTGAGCTCTAGAAGAGGGTCAGAGACCTTCCACTGCCTCTTGAGTGTGACGAACCGTCCATCCATCCCAGCGCTCAGCTTCATCCTGGGCAAATATGGTTTTTGGCTGTGCTTAAAACTGTCCCAAGGGCCTCAGTGTTTAGCACCGTCTTTAGTCCTGTTTTGCCACGTGAGTGAGGAATGCAGGAGCAGTTTCTGCTGGGAGTCCCTGCGCAGAGAGCCTGGGCTAGCAGTCTGCCCTGCGCCAAAAATCATGGGGCTATGCGTTACATGCAGGTTATTAAAGATTCTGCTTACTTTACAATGGTCTGTTAACAGCTCTAATGTCTTTAACATGTGCAGTCCATTGACTTTTAAGTAACATTTTATTGAAGTAACTGCCGTGGTTATTAGGCAGTAAGATTTACGCTTCATTTTCAGTCCTGGATCTGGAAATCTGGAAAGAAAAGAAAAGAAAAAAAGTAGGAGAAGAAGCTGAGGGATGGCATCTACTAAGAGACAGGGTAGGTGCTGCTTAGGACAGTACTCATCATGCACCCATGAGATATTTTCCTCATATTTGGCAGGAAATGATTCGTCTAAACCAGGGGTGCTGAGCAAACTGCTAACAGAAGAAACACACAGAGCAACTCCCTCCTTGGTGGAAATTCAGTATGAGTTGCTTTCTTTCCCCCTCTTGGTATGAAATAATATTTGCAGATGTGAACTGTGGGAGAGGTTTGTGGCACATTTACATTGCAATGCGGTTTGCATTAAGGAACTGGCACTTGACTTTTGTTCATTGAAGAATTAGTGTAAATCTTAAGCCTTCATAATCCATTGGCATGGGCAGCTAATGGAGTATTTCAATGCAGTGCTGCATGTTTCTACTGGCCGGGTGCTTTCAAGTCTCACGTCTTGCATAAATCTCTTTTTAATGTGAAATATAATGTTTAAAATAACTCATTAATCAACAATGCCCAGAGAATTTTTTTCTATTTGGAATTTTACGAGGTGTATTTTTTCATTCTCTAAACTGCTTCTTTCAGTCTTGTCATTTTTCTGAGCCACCACTTAGAGCTGGCTGGTGCACCCAAGAGCTGTGACCGCTCTTGCACAACTTTGTAAAACCAGAGATAAGACATTTTTGTACATTTATGGTAAAACAGAGATTGCAGCCTACTGGCTGGTCTTGGCCTTCATTAGTTCCTTTGTTTTCAGAGATGTAATCTCTTCTTTTTCATCCCATCACCCATGTCTGAACTGATGGAAGATGATTGTCTGTCATACTCCAGGCTTAAGTTACTAGCCTCTCAGCTGCACAGACGCCTTGAGAAATGCACTAATATATTCACAACAGGAGGAAACTGCCAACAGAAACAGATCCTGAACTGGTTCCCAAACAGGATGACAAAAAAAGTCCACTCGGACCACACACAATCCCTCTGTTTTGCATGTGGGTCCCATTGCACACACTCACTTTGCCTTTGCTGTATAAACAGCAGACAACTGAACTCTTTATGTTGGTACATAAGAACGCCTCGGTTTTAATGAAATATTGCATTTAACTCAGCACCTCAAAACTTGCCCCAGTAAAAATCCCTGTTTCTCATGAAGATGTTCTGTACCCTTTGGAAAACACCACCCCAGCCTCCTTTCAACAAAATCCCCGGATTCCAGAGCCGGGCAAGGCACCTGCACACACATTATGTTTCCTACAGCTCTGAGGAAATCTTTGATCTTGAGTTGTTCTTATTTATATTACTGTGGCTAAAGCAAAGCAAAACCAAAACCAAAACAACAACTGCATATTGAACCTATAGAATAAGCCCAAATTGTTCTGTTTAAAGCAATGATTAATCAAGCTGTTTATGAAAATATTGCTTTGATGATGCCATGCTTTTAAGCCAGTCACACAGTTATCTGGAAGCAGAGGTTTTCAGCACAAGTTCTTTCTTCAGCAGAGGAAGTAAAAATCCTGGGAAAGCAAAATCAAATCTCTGTGAAAAGGAGTGGTGAATCTAAGGCATAAAGGCACAGATTGTAAAAGTCTAGAGCCTGAAGTACCTGCAAAGCATCTTTCTGGTTTAAACTAATTGTGAAAATGCTCTGCCTTGTACCGTGCAAAGAAAAGTTTATTATGGGCTGAAAATGCTTGGCCGTTCTAAATTCCCAGCCTAATATAAAGCCTCTATAGGGGACTTTTCCAGCACTGGATAAT
Source organism: Campylorhamphus procurvoides (assembly GCA_013396655.1). NCBI lineage: Eukaryota > Metazoa > Chordata > Aves > Passeriformes > Dendrocolaptidae > Campylorhamphus > Campylorhamphus procurvoides. The sequence goes on along the minus strand of WBMV01000298.1, from coordinate 762,751 downwards.
AGCCTAGCCCAACACCTTTAATAAAATCAAGGTGACAGACCATGAAAACATTTATTTCAGCACTATAAGCAAATCTGATACTGTTGCTGAAAGATGCCTCGAGGCATCTGTACAAGTCTTCAAGAGAAGTGGTGGTGTGCTAGTGTGTGGGGGGGCTTCAGACCAGTGCCTCATGGACAATGGCTGTAACTTTGAAATTTTAAACTGGCTTCAAACACAAAGAGCTGGGCTCAAATCCTATACAAAGATTACGGATCAAAAATTGTCATTTAAGCACAAAATTTATTTTACCTTTAAAATTAGAGTGTTTTTCAACACTTGATCACATGAGAGATGTGGTTTCATAAATTAACACTGGTAGAACATGAAGGAGTCCAAGAAACAAGCATGAAATTATTTCACACACCAGTTCACAGCTCACACTTCATCAAACCCAACACTGCAAGTGTAAGATATGCAACTTCCCATCTAAGGAAAAAAAAAATCAAAAAAGACTAATACAGCTCACTTTTGTTACTTTCAAATGCTGTTTACCATATAAACAAGCAGAGCAGGTTTTGTAAATCCCTGGACAGGAAGCTGGCAATAATAAACCTTTAGCTGAATTCAGAGTTCTTTTGGGACAGGAGAGTTCTGTTTTGTTAAGCCTCCATTTTTATGCTGAAATCTCAATCAGATTTATTTTAATTGGCTTACTTATTTTTCTGCCTTTTTCTTTTTTTTTTCCTAATGTAGGCAGCCAACTTCAAAATTCACATATTTTATATGATTGTACAAAAAGTTTTCAGAAAGATCTCTTCCCAATTTTCTTTGTGTATGTGTGTGTGTCATTTCAATGCATGTCTTTCATCAGATAATATCACAGTCTAGTACAGGTGAGACTGACTGGACAAAATGTACACTGAAACATATGAAATTCAACATTAAAAAATCCCTCTAAAATCTATTTCAATTTTTAAAAGATTAGCAGTCAGATTTCCACTGATTTGCTAATGGGAGCTGGATGCAATTTTTCCTAGTTCCCACCCCAAGGACCTGCAGAAGTCCAAAAGTCCTGAGGGAAAGTTTAAAAGAAGAGGTTTCTCAAGGAAAGCAAGGGAAGGAGTGTGGAGGACTGCTGAAATTGTGCTAGAATTGCAGTTTTGCTTCATCAAGGCAATTTCCTATGCTTTTTTTTTTTTTTTTTGGTGAGAGGAACATTTAAAACCCATGTAGTGTTTTAGAAAGAAGAGTAAAACAATAATCTGATATGCCAAGTGCTAGATATATAGCATGTACTACTTAGAGATGGGTGCAAAAAAAACACTAATTCAGGATGTACTTTTTAATCCCTTTCTAAGATTGTTATTAAAAAAGGGTAGAAAACAAAATTATTTTAAAATATCTAAAACGCAGTTGAACTTTCTGTCTGGAGGCCACTATGAAGTTAAAATTCAGCCATGTGTAGCAAAGCCCCACAAGACCTATAAACTCCTTAACTCCCTCTTAATCAGTTTTTTTGGAAGTTTTAAGAAGTGCTTAAGTTTTGGGCTGCTCCTCTGTGCAGAGATAATGTGTCCCAGACAGAAGGTAAATTGCAGTAGGTAGACTTCTCATCAGGAATGAAATTTGTCATGTGACATAGCAATATTTCACATTTATTTCCAGTCTCTGGAAATCCCCTTTTCTTATTCTTTGAGCACTAAAAGCAAGATAATGAATTTGTGAGGGATCAGTTATGGTAAGGAACCGTGAGAGTAACAGACCCCCTTTCAGGTTTGGTTTGAACCGCCCCAGATCATCTTTACGCAGAAAACCGCTTCAGGTGGTATCCTGAGATGGGGGAAGTGGGATGTGACTTACAACATTTTGGGTATTGGAGACCCTCTGAGACCCATTGCCTTCTCTGCTTACACCTCCCTGTGCTCTGAAGAGCATCAGCTACTTCGCCACTGGGCTTTCCTGCCGGTGCCATGAAATCATAGCTGTGGAAGGAGTTAAAGCATATTTCCTGCTGCCTAACGCATTCTAAGCATTTACAGCCTCCGGAGATGGGCACTGCTGTGTGGTACTCAGAGCCTCAGGTACCCCGGGACAGAGCTGAAGAAGTTAGGAAGCTCCGTCTCCTCCTGAAGTTTGCTAAGAGTGTGCCTAGGTGTTGTTTCTCCCTCTTTCAAAACAGAAAGTATAATATGGCCCTTAATATCTAGGATGCTCTAGGTTTTGTTCTGTGTTTTTAATTTAAAACATCATTCAAATTTTCTGTTCAAACACTATGTGTTAGAAGTGGATGTGGCTCTTTTTACCCTTGGAGCTCTGGTTACTTCTGCTCTTGTTCAATTTTCTGAAAATGAGATGAAAAGAAAGGTTTCATTTTAATATGAGGGAAACTCAGTTGAAGCATTTGAGCAGCCATGCCTCTTCACTTACGTTTTGAGAGGAGGCATTTTAATTTTCCCTTCCACTTCTTTGTGGAGTTAGCAGGCACAGAGCACCCTGATCTGAACACTGTGAAATCTATGGGCAAGAAGTCATTGTGTTTGTCACTATTTTAATTCCTTTATGATATTTTATTTGGATTGAAATAAGACAAGAAATTTCCTGGGTCTGGTTTTATGTCTTTGTTCACTTGTTTATTATTTTGCTTAATTTTGAAAAGACACTATTGAAGCCGAAGTATGGCAGGGGTACTATCTATGTCTTTATTTATTTGTTTTAAACTACCATTAACTCCTGTCCAGCACTGAGACTTTTAGTGGCAAACAGTTCCGGCCAGCACCTAATGCAGATTATGGTGAAAGGACAAAATAAAAATGACAACTTTTTAATGTTTAGAAACACCTCAAGTCAAACATGCTCTTTCCAGTATTTTTTTCATCAAAGCTGCCCTGTATATTTTAATGTGTGACAAGCTCACTGCTGGGAGCAGCTGAAAAGCACTGAAATGTAAGTGCCTGGGTGTGCTCGTGGCAACAGTTCCTTGCACGTCAGGTCAGAGCTTGGCTTTTAAAACCCTCCAGATACATATTTATTCACATGTTGTTTCTGTTAAAACTCCAAATGAGGCTTCAAGGTCTATAAGAAGAATATGTGTTGGGAATCCTATTTAAATGGCTGTTTATAGGTACAGGCTGGAGGGGGAGTTTGGAAAAGTCTGTATCTGTGTTAGTAATGGCATTACTTTGCAGTGTACTTCATGAAGAAAAAAGAACAGAAGGGAATGGAAATATTCTTTCAGTTCCAGGCATTTCCAACAGCTGTTTAAATGCTTTTGAAACTAATATTAACAACAAAAATATTGCTCATAAACAATTATGTTGCCATAGTGAAAGGTCTAACTTAAGGTGTTTGAAATGATGGATATATTACATGATTTACACTCTTTTCTTCAAAAATATACCATGTTGTATTGTCCTGAAGTACATCTCATTCATTCATCAAAGGGATTTACTTCACAGTTATACTGATATAAATGATCTGAGGAATAGCTTTTTAAACTAATTAAAATCAGATGTAACTTTAAGTTAAATACCTTTTTTCTCTGGTTTTATTTGCATTTATATTGCTGTAAGGAAAAAAAAAAACATGGTTAAACCCCACGCAATTAAACAAAGTTCTTCATGCAACAATATTTTTTAAAAAATTAATTCTCCCCTGTTAGTGTTGGTTTGTGACTTGCTGGGAGCTGGAGAGAGATTCTCCTGCACTTCCATGCACAGAGCTGGAATGGGAGCTGGGAGCTGCAGAGGGAGGCACTGGGAGCAAGGGAAAACTGAACCATGGCAGGAACTTTTCTTAAGATTGCACGTAAAATGCAGTTCTTGATTTCTGTGACCAAGGGCTAAAAGGATACTGAAATTCATGAAGCTTTTCAAATGTCTCACATGTTTTAGTCCAGGAACCGGGGCTTGAACTTTAAACACCCTGTCCCCCTAAAAATTCTCCCAAGGAATTGCAACCAAAGGGAAAAAACTCTTCACTTCATGTCTAAAGAGGTTTAAAGTTGTTTTTACTATTTTAAAATGACACTTCTAGCGGCCAAACAGCAGGCTTTTTCTCATACAAATATTTCTATAGGCAATCTACACTAAAAAGTGAAATATTAGCATCTCGAAGCAATCTCCTTTTTGCTCACTCACTGTCAACATTTACAAAGAAAAAATTGTAATAATGTTGAAGATTACCCTTTATTTTCTAGCATCTGCATGCAGGCTAAAAAACAACACCTGGGACCTAGCCAGCAGAGGAAAGCCATAATACTGGGGCAGGGCAACTAAATGAATCTGCAAAATAATTTTACAGAGTAGTTTCTGCCTTAGTTCTTTTTACTATAACAAGATCTTACCATGCAACAAATGAAACAAAGAAATTACATAAGAAGGTTCTGCAAGAGAGGAATTTATAGCTAATAAAGCCAATACAATTGCTTTTTTTTTTTTTTTGCTTACGTTAGAGTTGAAAATAAGTTCCTTTCAGTAAAATCTCTGGGAACATCACAATGCCAGGGATATTGCAGATAAACCAGTCCCTCGGCCTCATTCCCTGCTCTCGCCATGTGGTGGCAGCCTAAGGCATGCGTTCACCAGGCATTTTCGTCTTTGTGACTGAGGCCAGAAATACATGTCCAAATGCCGCTCGACTGGTGCTTTTCCATTGAAGGCAGCAAACGACTTGGAAATGCTGAGCCCTATGTCCCGTCTCCGATAATACTGGCGATTCTCTTTTAAAGAAAGGTGATACAAAAAGTGAGAGACGAGATCAACATAGACATAGCATCAAAAAGCTGAAGAGAATCTACTGAGATAATTCTGGAAGACTATTGACACAACAGCTTTGTTTTCCATTGTGGTTTGTTGGAACCTCGACTGAAATCTTTGGGCATGTTCATGAGCTGCTCCCTCTCTCCCCACCACACCCTGCTTTTTATCAATTTGCACGCGGTTTGATTTTTATTCCTCCACCCCTTTCCCCTGCCAAATATTCCAGGTCAGTCGCAAACTACAAGCAAGTTTGCAGCCTTTGGAGTGGAGCAGATATACTTTGTGCAGTGCTGTCCCTGTGCAGCTGCAAAGCAGACTGTGTGATACTTTTCGTGACTGGCCCCTGTATCTTTGTCCTAGGTTCCCTATGAACACCATTCATGGAATTCATAAACAACAACGACAACAGACAGTCTCTCTTCAGTTTTTAAAAATAATGAAAAATTGTGTTCCATCTTGCTTTAGATCTCAAACATGTAGCGAGAGAGTAAATATTTTTAATTGAATCTACTCATGGCATTCTCATTTTGAGATGTCTATGCATGTCACTCCTGCAATATCTTTGCCTCTGGCTATTCAGTTCCCCTTTTTCCTTTTTCAATCTTCATCAGGCAAGCACACAGCCCCTGTTCTTTTGATCTGTGCATCTTTTCTGTAATGTGCATGCTCTTCTATAAAATTTCTCCCATCACCTAGCATTGTGATATCCTTAGCCTGCTAGGACCTGTGTTAAATGTTCTTAACTAAATCATATACGTATTTAATTACTTGAATTCCATTTCTGTGCTGTCCTAGGAAATTCTATTGTAATTCCTTGAGTTCTCACCAGTGCTCACTGGAGCAAATTAAAAAAGGCAACTACAACTATCAATGTACAATCAGTTAATGACCTGCTTAACTTGACCTCCTGCTTTATACTCGTTAAAAATAAAATCAAAATAATCCTAATTTATTCAGACCTATGCAGAACATTTCTTCTCCTTGCTATAATTCAGTATGAGCTGATTTAAACCATCCTCTGATGTTTTTTTAGTTATGGTGCATCACTCAGTTTCCATTCCACGTGACAGTAATCATATCCAAACGAAAAAAGAATTAAATAAATGTGATGTATCGTGACACGCTATATCAGATGCTTTCCTAAATTAAAGGAAACCACCCACAGCTTCAGAACCCCTGCTAGGCACATCACCCCCTTCTTCCTTTGAAGCCAGGAAGCCGGACGTGGATCCGTGGTGGATCTATCATGACTCCCAGCCCATCCTTGGTGCCAGCGTGGGCATTGCATTCCTTGTCCTGCACTTTCATTTGTGGGTAGCTAACACAACCCAGTGATGAATATGTGTATGTCCAATACCACAGTGTACCCAAATTGCAGGGTACTGGTGTTAGTATCTGCACAGCATTAGCATTGTTTTTGGCTCAGTGTATGCCCACACTACCTCCTCAGCACACCAGACCTGGCAGCAGATGCCACCACCATAGGCTTGTTAGCCTCAGTGAAGGGAAGGATCATGGAGGGGGCCATCACTGAGATGGCCAAAGTGGGGGAACCAGCTCTTCTTGGCAGCAAGGGGCTGAGGAGGGGAAAGAACTCCAGGTTGCACCTTGGTGACTCTGAGGCACCCGCCAAAGGGAGCTCCGTGCTGCGCCGTACCGCGCCGTACCTCGTATGCCTGTGGCTCAGCCAGCTCTGTACTTCCAGTAATTCAATCAGGACAGTCACGTCATAACCATGTGGAGTCAGTTACCAAGTCACAGTGAATTACTGAGGAAAGGATTTCATAATTAAATGGACAATAAAGAGAAGAGGTTTCCACAAGAGTGGAGTCCAGAATTACAATGATGACATATGAGAAAAAAGAAAACAATTACATTTGGGCTTGGTTTAAGGCTGGGCAGCACTGCTTCAGAAGACAACCTGGTCCTGTTCTCCTCCCAGTGGCCTGCAGAAAAAAAGGGGTAACAATAAAAGAAGCTGGAAAGGGACAGTGGGAGGAAGATGTCCTGTCTGCCCTTGATAGTTAGAGAGGTAAAGACACGCTCTGGAGCCATCAGATGGAAGGTAAGAACCAAGACTTGATATCAGCTGCAGGGTTTGGAAAGGAGAGGTGAATTTAGGAGAAAACATATCTGTGAGAATCAAGGAAAAGCAATGCTATCAGTGAATATTATGAACAAGCAAATCTACTGCTGGCCCCAGAGCCCAGACCCAATAGCACCCTGTGGAAGAGTTGTATTTCAGGTACTGTTCACCTTCTTGTACAGCATCTATTGATAGGCTATCCAAAAGCCTTTGTGCCAGCTGGTTCAGAGGCACCAAACTGAATGACTTCCCTCGTTGAGTGAACAGCAACAGCAGAAACACATGAGCAGTGTTGGGCTCAAGCTGTCCTGCAACAATCTGCTTTCTCCCTTACTGCAGATTGATGCCTTATTAAATTCCCCTGAGGGAAATGCCAGGTCCTCACCCGTTCCTCCTTAATCTGTCCTATAGAGGCACATATGATTGAAGTGAAACCCATTTGTACTGAGTCATATCTTCTTTTTAAAAAATAAAAAGATTGAAGTGAAACCCATTAGTACTGAGTCATAGCTTCTTTTTAAAAAATAAAAATAAAAAACAACCCAAAATTTAAATCCCCCTAATCCCAAACCAAAAAAGTACATTAGATGTTGTTAGCTGTTTCCTTTACATGTGACAGCCTGTGCGTCATACATATGGTCATCTGCTGTCCAGGACAGAATAGCTGGGATAGTTGTTTACCTCAGTCAGAACTTTCTTGTGCAGTAGAGGACAGGGTATTACACAGATCAGAACACTTACATTTTATCCATGCCTTTTTTAATGATGAGAAATTCAAGGTCTCTCAGCTCTGTCCTCTAAAATAGTTCGAAAAGTTATTTTTATAAAGGAATCTGAACATCTTCAAATGAAAACCATTAATGGATAATTTTTACCATGGTGCCCTTAGGTATTCATGGGGTGCACATACTTACACTTTATACTATAATAAAAATGCTGATTTTATGTGATAACATCTGTTTTCTCCTTTGTTTCCTGGACTAAATGAAAACCCTCATCTGAAACTGAAATCTGGAATTAATCCTCACTTTTGAGATGAAAAGGAGGTGAGTTGTCTCCTTAACTGATTATTAATCAGCTGGGCAGAAATGCTGATTTAGCTCATTTCTTGATTTGCTGTGGAGAATTCCTTGCAGATAATAGTCCTTTCCGCACTGAGAAGCTGTCCTACTGACTGGAAGAGCTTACCTGTCTACAAAGACCATCATGGAAAGAGATGACCTCTGTAAAGTGCCAGCAATAAGTACTAAAATGCTAACTGTGCCCCTAGCAGACACAGAAATAGGAAGAAGAGTGAGCTCGGCACTGCATTGCTTTAGCTGGAGAAAGATCCTGAATTTCAAAAGTTAGTGTGTCACACCGGAAACTCTGAACTGAAGCATTTTCAGACCTACTGTGTTGGGATGAATATTGTATCCTGCTTCAGCATTTACTCCTTAGTAAAATATCACTAACATCATGTGAATGGTTAACCGAATTACTTATTAGCTTCTGCATTTCATAACAATATTGCTTTATTGATAGTCTCTCACAGTTCTTAGCCATTCTCAGTAGTTTCCATGTAGAAGTGAAACAATTTTTCCTATGTCTTCATCTATGCCCACAGTTGTTTGGTGTGAAATCATAAAGTGAAATCTATTTCCATCCTTCAGGGAAAAATCAAAATATGCCTACATTGTGTAGACAGGGTTTTCCTCATGCAAACATATCAATGAATTATCCAGGTGGCTTGTCTAAGACAGAAACATTAACAAGAAAAAATATATAAAGTTGATTTCTGAACTGAATGCCAAGAATCTTATGCAATGAAATGTCTCCCTAAATTCAGAGTTTAACTTGATGATGGCTATTGCTATGCATCTTGTGGGGGAAGTTCTAAAAAACTTAAAGCTGAGACACTTGAAAAAATATTCGTTTGCTGACAATTATTCAAATAGAGCGAGATCTCCTCCTGCAGAACTTCCCAAGATATCCTAGTTATGTCAATGGAAGCAGACTTTCATACACTGAAGTGGACCATGTTCATCCAGTGTAGATCTGCACCCACTGCACTTTCTTTAATAGTGTCACATGTAAATGAAGCCAAAGTGAAACACAATTAAAGGTTCACTTTGAAACCATCAATCAGGACTGCCTGATATGCACGAATCAGAGCTTGGCTTCACATCTCAGTGAACATTGTCTAAAACACCAGCTGAGGCTCACGTTTACAATAAAACCTGAAGCCTGGGGAATATTGGAGATCTCTAATTGTTGCTAGCTATTGCAGAATCACAGAATATGCTGAGTTGGAAGGGACCCACAAGGATCATTGAGTCCAACTCCCAGCCCTACACAGACCATCCCCCAGAGTCACACCATGTGCCTGAGAGCATCGTTCAAATGCTTCTTGAGCTCTGCCAGGCTTGGTGCTGTCATCACTGCCCTAGGGAGCCTGTGCCAGTGCTCAGCCATCCTCTGGGGGAAGAACCTTTTTCTAATATGCAACCTAAACTTCCCTTGACACAACTTCAGGCCATTCCCTCAGGTCCTGTCACTGGCCACCACAGAGAAGAGGTCAGTGCCTGCCCCTCCTCTTCCCCTCATGACAAAATTGTAGACTGCCATGAGGTCTCCCCTCAGTCTCCTCTTCTCCAGGCTGAACAGACCAAGTTCCCTCAGCCACTCCTCATGCAGCTTCCCCTCAAGGCCCTTCACCATCTTTGTTTCCCTCCTTTGGACATTCTCCAATAGCTTAATGTCTTTCTCATATTGTGGTGCCCCAAACTGCACACAATATCCAAGGTGAGACTACCCCAGTGCAGAGCAGAGTGGGACAATCCCCTCTCTCAACCAGCTGGTCATGCTTTGCCTGATGACCCCCAGGACAGGGTTGGCCCTCCTGGCTGCCAGGGCATTGCTGACTCATATTCAACTTGCCAGTGACTATCACCCCCAGGTCCCTTTCTGTGGCACTGTTTTCCAGAATCTCATTCCCCACTCTGAACTTACATCCAGGGTTGCCTCATCCCAGGTGCAGAATTCATCACTTCCCCCTGTTGAACTTCACATGGTTGGTGATTGCCCAGTTCTCTAATTTGTTGAGGTCCCTCTGCAGGGCCTCCCTGCCTTCAAGGGAGTCAACAGCTCCTCCCAGTTTTGCTGAAATGAATGATACTATGCTGTCCTAATCCATTAGTGTTAATTGTATTAAAACATATGCCATCTATTTCTCTGCTCACCTGATGTAAGAGTTCACCTTGATTCTTTTAACACAAAGTTGCTGTTATCACACCTTAACAATTGATAGTGATTCCCTGGTTTTCCAGATGTTCTGTGAAGCAGTGCAATGCCTTTAAATTTAGCTTTTAGTACCCAGTAATTCTAACATCTAAGCGAGAAAAAATGTATAGCAACATACATTTTGCTCCTTGATCTCATGGACGAGCGTTGTCTGAAGACTCTGAAGCGTTCAGCAATGCATCCTCTCCTGGATCAAAGAAAACTCACATCTGCCTCTCAGCTTGGCATGGTCATTTAAAACATCCCCTCCCTCTCCTGGCTCCAGAAAACAACTCTGAGACAAAACCCATACACAAAAGCCACTAGAATTTGTACAAATTAATTTTTGTTGGCCTTTAAAGCAAATTCCATGGAACCGACCACAAATATTTGAAATCTCTCTCCTGGGTAATGGTAGCACAATGGGAATGGAAAGGGAACAGTGCACACCTGGATATACAACCTCCCCAAATCAAAGGGTTAAAAACAAGGGATCATTTGTTCTTAAGGGATACAAGAAACACATTCACCAAACAGCTGCCCTGTGACTTGAAACGAAAGCTTACAAGTGGCAGGGTTTAATGTAAAAATATGAACGAGAAGGAGTGCAAAACCTCACATACTTTAAAGCATTAAGCCTCTGGGTTTTTTTCCCTGCACTGGTAACAGCTCAAGCATTCAGTTTGTCTCCTTTTGCCTGACAAATTCGCCTCCTTCTTTCAAACAAATGCAGCTGACAGACACTGCCGGAGCTGAGCTATGTCAGCTTGTGCCTGCCGTCCCCCATTGTTCGCTGCAGATAGAAGGATATCAGTGCCTGGTTTGTGACCACTGTAGTTAAACACCTTAAAGCCTATAAGTAAACTTGCCTGTAAATCAAAAAGGCAGAGAGTTTTCTCATTTCATCAAGTGTAGTTTTAACTGTCTGCTGTCACCACAGCTGTCAGCAGGATGCTTAACTGCTCTAATTGTCTCAGGGCTCATTCCCTCACCCTAACTAATTGTTTAGATCTGCTAATCTGCATCCATCATCTGTGAAGGGGCTAAGGCTGTTCTCATCTTCCAGTTTATAGGAATCAGCTATAGTGATTCCATAACTACTAGGGTTTACCTACTATCCTGTTGCTTGCAGTTGGGTCAGTGATGTCCTCTGAGTTAGTGAGGATGAGGAGGATAAAATCTGTAGGAGTCAGTAAATCACAGCAGTCACTCAAAGTGCGACTTAACAAGAAATAACAAGCCCAGTAAACTGCTACAGCCCTGTAATGTTGAACCCAACTAGGAATGGCTAGAGGGACTATGTCAAAACTTTAAATAACCAAGCCCTTAGATAGATCTCACTGTGTGTGCTTTGTTAGTATTAGGTATGAAAAATTAATGATGTGAGCATGCATTGCTTCTGTATATCACAACCTTTTTTTAAATGATTCATTACATCGCAAAGGACTTTCATCTCAACTTATTTATACAACTCTCATACAGTGTATAGCACTACATTCAGTCAAATATTTATCAAAACCCATTTATTTAAAGACCCATATTGTTTACATATGCAATGTCATCATTTTATGTGGAGTTTTTCCCTTCTCTTTGTCTTCTTTTTTTTTTTTTTAGTACCCTTGGAATTAAGGCTTGGGAATCTTTAGGCTTTTCTGGTTATTCTATAGAAATTTTCCTTGAGTTTGCAAATTATTTGTTGCAATTAATACTGAACTCTAAGCAGAATTCTGGCTTAAGTGAGGCAAATGCCAGGTTGCTTCTGTTCCCAGTCACAGGTTACTGGCTGCTGATCTTGTACTATTCTACCAGTTCAGACAAAAGAGTTGGTCAAATCACATGGAATTATTTTTGTGACTGTTAGTGTCAAAGTTAATTTATATCTTCCTTCAGATATTTCAATCTGCCTAAACTTTAATTCTGTTCATCATATAGGCCTATTACAAATCTGGAATCTCTAAATGAAATTCATTGCAAATTTTTGCTCTGGTTAATTGTCAAGTAACCTTGTTTCACCTGTTCTCTTTTGGACACTCTTTTCTGCTCTTGCTTGTCCTTGTTGCCTTCTTTCCCCTAGGCCAGATGCCACAGCTGCCCTGAGTGTCTCCCTGAGGATGCTAAGCTAGGCTGCAGAAGCTACATGAAGCTGAGGAGTACAGATTTGCTGCTGGCCACAGAAATGCTACTTACCACCTACAGGGATGGAAAGGCTCTTGCCAGGCTGAGGAAACACATGAATGTTATTTAACGTCTTTGGCCTTTGACACTCTCTAGTTACGTATGTGCAAGCATTCAGGCATAACACAAGATCCTTGGCATGTCTGACACTCTTCTTTTACAGTCTCCTTTCTTACAGCAATTGGAAAGTCCTGCTGCAAGGAGCTTGCAATTTAGTTTGTGTAGATAAGTTGAGCATTATGTGAAGGGGACACTGATAATTCCTAAAACCAAGTACTGATGGGTTTCTCTGAAGGAGTAAAGACTAAATTGAACAGAAAGGAGGAGGGTGGGAAGAAAGAAACTAGAACATTCCTGGTTTGGAAATGGGGAATGTAAATGCTTGAACTTCATACTTATAAACATTAAAAATTAAATTAACTTTAATGATAGTAATTTAAAAGATTCCTCCACAGACAATCAAAAGAGGTAGGGTTTGCTACATTTGCTTATGTGAAAAAGACAACGTAGCGTAAATGGGCTACTAATCTCAGCACTTCAGTTAAGTTCCTGTATTGTGATGGGATGACTTTTGCCCTAAGAGATTAACTGAATTGGTCTCACACAGGAAATCTGTGGCAGAGCCAGGAAGCAACTTTACTGCAGAGCCTTACTTCTAAGACAGGGCCCCATAAAATCAGTAGTCATCATAGCCAGGAGATGACCTGTCCTCTCCTGCATTCGCTGTTCCTCTGTAGACTTTTATTTTCAGGGGAAGTGATTACAGAAAACTCTATAAGACCTCATTCCTCATTTATAAATGTTCAAATCTTAATAAGGGTACAATTATGAGAAAGGAGGTTTCAAATGAACCAAGTCTGTGCCAAGTAGATGAAGGAATCTTTGAAGTGATCCCACCTTTGATTTATGTACTGGCTAAACCTTGAGTTTCAATCTAGATTTCCTCAGCAAATCTCTTAAATCAAAAGTTTCATTGCACTGCCTTTCAGGAATTAATCTGACTGTGAGACTAAGGGGAAAAATATTGTACCGCAGAACAGTAAACTGCTGTAACTCTGAAGTTAAACTGAAACTAAAGAAAAACATGCTTTGCGTTATTAGTATGATAGGGCTTTAGCCAGCCCGCAACTTCCTCCTGACTCTTGGCCTGCACCCTTGTTCTCAGGGAGGTTTCTGATTTTGGCCAAATGTTCACTGAAATATGCCCTCTCTTCATGGCTGGAATCACAGGCTCCAATCAGCCAAATTGAAGGACAGAGCAGTATTTTAGATTAAACTTATCCAAATATTATTGGTATATTATGTTTCATAATTACTTTGGATCTTTCTTCTTCTTGCCAAATAAATGTATTTTGGCTCTACGGTCACACAGTCCTGACACCTCAGATATAATGGTCCTTACAGAGCCATGAGGTGGGTGTTGGTCTCATTTCTTTATGAACCCCGTTCAGTAGAGCTTTAAAACAAGTGTAAAAACTCATCTCCCTTCAGCAAAATGCACTGGGTAAACTGTGCTTGACCTCAGGGCAGTGAGCCCGGTGCTGAGGACTAATGAGCTCTTTTTGAGCCACTATAATTGCATCGTTTCTGGAAAACAAGGGAGTTGAGTTTGAGCTTTGTCTGGCAAAGGCAGGACCTGAGCCCCAGTCTTTCCCTCCTGGGAGAGTGCCCTTACCATGAGGGCATGTGAAGCATGATCAGTGTGATTTGGAGTGTGGCTCAGAAAGACCATTGCAGGAGTGACCTACATTCCTAAATCTAGTCAAACCTTTTAAACCTTGAATTTTAGTCATGTTCATTCAGGATATTGAGAAGATTTCAGAAAGAGCCTATTGCAGGGCCCTCAGGATGCTGCGGGTGTCTCTGGCTCTTCACATTTATGAAACCCTTTTTTCCTATCTTTGTTCTCTGCAGTCTTCTCCCAGAAATGGGGTTTGCAGTCTCTTGTTGGGTCTGATGCTGTGGTACCTAAAGTTCCCAGGAGCAAAATTATGTTAGTAACATTTGCAAACCAATCAGTCACCAAGATGAAGGCAACCACATAGAAATCGAAGACTTGTATAATTCAGCAAGGAAATAAAGACATTTTAAAGTAACTTTGAAAATTTGCCCAACTATATATCAAGCCAATACTTCTTGCAATTGCCTCTAACAGTTTCCTGTGCCAGTCTTGACATCTGTAGCAAATGGCAAGAAATTTTATGGTACACATGAATAGATCATCACTTGCCATCAATTCTAATGAACAGAAGTTTTAAAAAATTAGTTCTAAAATAAAAATGTCTGTATTTAGGAATTATAAAAAATAACTTATGTCTATGAGATCCAAGATCAGCTGAGGGAAGACACAGGATTATTTCCGAGACAATCAAAGGGATGGTATGTTCAGTGAACCAGATGTCCTCTGCTCAGGCTGGTGGAGGAAAGACGTGTACGCAGAGGAAAGGTGGGTGAGTGGAGGGAGGAACAGTCTCTGTAGGAAACCTCAACCAGTCAGGGCCAACTTGACCAATGCAGAATAAATGACAAATAAATGAAGAATATTGAAGAATGAAGAATAAAAAATTAGCTTTTTTTTCAGAAACTGAGCAGAAAATGGCCAGGCAGTGTTGTGCTGCTGATTTGGCATGAGCGCTGGCAGCTTTCCCTGTGAGATAGAAGTACGAACGGGCATGTGAAGAAATAGCAGAGAAGGAAAGGAATCTGCAGGGGCAGGGACCTTCACAAAACATGACTGAATATTGCAGCTGTGCAGCCTTTGATCAGTAGTCAAAGTGTAGTAACATTTTGTGTCATTGACTTGTGGGAATAAATGTTGAAGATGTCAAAAGAGCATAGTTACCTCTCTAGAGCATGCTATTGCACCAGAGAGAGGAGTCCAACTTCTCTGTTTTATTAAATTCTGCTTTCCTGTGAGCAGAGTGTTTCTTAAGTTTTCCTTGATGCTGTTTCTCTTAGGATTGTATAAATGCAGTCAGATTTCTTTTCAAGTCTTCTCATATACCACCTGCTGCCTTCCAAACTGGTCAGTGTCTTCTGTTGTTATTACTGTGGGAGAAACTATATAAGAAAAATGAAACACATAAGAAAAATGAAAAATTTGGGAGACATAATGGCTGGAGCAGTTGTGAGATACAAAGTTCTTAAGGCTGGTGGTAGTTTTACATTCAGGACTGCTTTGTGCAGTGCCTTCATG
Source organism: Campylorhamphus procurvoides (assembly GCA_013396655.1). Classification (NCBI taxonomy): domain Eukaryota; kingdom Metazoa; phylum Chordata; class Aves; order Passeriformes; family Dendrocolaptidae; genus Campylorhamphus; species Campylorhamphus procurvoides. The sequence goes on along the minus strand of WBMV01000298.1, from coordinate 747,294 downwards.
CTACAGATTTGCATGCTGTTTGCATGCTTGTGATGTTATGTGTATTGCTGAGATGAGTGAGGGGTGTTATACAGTATTTATTCATTCTTAACTTTTTAGTGCCTGGATTTAAGTTTCCATGACAAATTAGAACATTTAAATGACATGAAAAGGGTTTTTCCTTTAAAAGGTATTTATGCATATTTCTTTATGTTTTAGTAGCAAGAAGTATATTGATTATAGGGATGCTTTTGTAGCTTTTTTCCCCCCCGTGCAAATCTAGCATTATTAATTATAATGTATTTAATATTTAAAAGACATAGGGAGTAGAGGAGAACCTCAGCTATATTAGCCAGCTGTTGGAGCTGTAGGCTCCACTTGCCCTTGCAGATCTAGTGTCTCTGGTAGCTGCTAGGTGAGGAGTCAGAAAAAACTGTCCGATTTTTGGGAAAATATGAGGAACTTAAAACTGTTGTGGCCACAATTCAGATTGTTTTTAAAAAAGAGGAGTTGAAACTCAAAAAGTCATAATGCTCTTGCCACTAACACAGGAACTGCTGTTTTAAAGGATCATGTTCCCTGATGGTTGCAGAAGAGAAAAGGAGAGGAGCTGCCAGGAGCTGTTGCTTTTCTGTTGGTGTTTCCTGACAGCATTTGGAGTATTTTTCTCCTGAATCAGGAACACAGTGGTCCTAGACAGCAGGGGTGAGACTGCCTTTCCTTGGCAGAACTGGTATCTGTGAGGGTGGTGAGGCACTGGAACAGGTTGCCTACAGAACTTGTGGATGTCCTGTCCCTGAAAGTGTTCAAGGCCAGGTTGGATAGACCTCTGAGCAACTTGGTCTAGAGAAAGGTTCCCATGCCCACGGTAGTGGACTTGGAACTAAAGGATCGTTAAGATCCCTTCTAACCCAGCCCATTCAATGAACCTGTGATCTATGCAGGGGCATAAAAGCCCTAAACCAGAAGTCACGTTACTTCATCTGCAGCTCTGCTTGCAGATACTGGCACATATCTGCAGGCAGAGCTCATAAACAAACAATTGCCTGAAGTTAATTGTATTATCAATGAAAATGAGTCAGATCTGTATCAGTGTACTTTCTTATTTTGTCCTACTTTGGCTTATTTCTGAGCAGCAAAAGATCTCCTTGTGGAAAGCCAAGAGGCCCTTTGATGAGGTATGACCGGAAATTGCCAAAATCCATCATGATTCTTCAACACATGGATACTGGATGCAGAGAAAACTCTGATGGGCCAAGTCACCAGCTTTATCAGTCCTGATGCTTTTAAGAGTGATGATCAATATCATCACAGATCTGGGCACTAGTGTGTTTCTATGTGATTGGTGTCCAGGTCTGCCTGTGTCTGTCCTAGCAGTTTATTTCTTATTACATTAGTGGCATAGCTCAGTGTAAATAAGCAAAGCCTTAGTTTCCTGGGAAAAATGATGCTTACATAGCACTTATAGTTCTCAAAGAACTTCTGTTCGATCTCCACACTAATGTGGTTTCACAAGGAGACTGAGATTATTTTATTGCCCCAGGATGCCAGGAAATTTTCATTTGACTTCCTCAGATCTCTAGGATAAAAGTGGAACAGTAAAAAAAAAGAATTCCCTTTGCTGTCTTAGATTTCTGTTCTTCAGGAAAATATGTTATGTTTTCTAAGATCTGATATTCTGTAGTTTATTTTTAACTTAGTGACAGTATTATTTTACTTTTTTTTTTCCACAGAGGAATATCTTGCCCTCTGCTGCTTCCTGCTTCTGGCCTTTTTTATAGGCTTCTTTTTCTGTGTGGAGTGTAGATAATGCTTTTCACACTTCATTGATTTTATTCAGTGAATGTTTTCTGTCTTTGTAGAAAACAAAGGAGTCAATAACCCATAAAGTGCAGAAAATATAACTATCATTAATAAACTGCAAAAAAAACAATACAAGACCATTCATTTTCTAGTGTCATCTGAAAGGTTTGGTGTTGGTGAAAAAGTCATGCTGTAGCAAGATGTTAGCCAGCAGGGAGTGATATAATTTGAGGAAGAACCACAGGTTTTTGAACAAAAAAAACCCCAAAGCAAGTCTACACCCAAATATCCAATATGAATGTCAAGAGCAAATCCTTCCAAAAGCTTTACTCTCCTATTCAAACCAGGTACAAAGGGCATGGAAAGAACCAGGCACACCTTAAGGCAGCCTAGTTTGCCTCAGCATCACAGGAGCATTTATGATACTTGCTGGATGAGTACCAGGCAGTGGGGAACTATTTCTTCTGCCTCTTACTGCTATTTCAGTTGCAGAGACTTTCCTTTCCGCTCAGCACAAGCATCTCCAGCAGAAGGGCGATGGATTCAGGATGCGTCACTTCTCACTGCCTCAGGCCATTTTAAGGTGACATTGTGTTGCTAAGGTTTGTAGGTTCATGAGTAACACCATTAAAGCAGGACATGTTTTGGAGGCAGCTTGGGAGAAAAGAAGTAATACTGAAGGTTAAAAAAAAAAATCCCTTGAAGTTGGGTCATATAACTTTTGGAACACTTACTGGTCACCACCATGCAAAACATCTCATTTCTTTCTACTGCTAAAGAGCATGAAGACAAACATATTGTCTTAAGAATGATATTCTGTGTCAGCAGCTACTGATATAAATCTTGTTCATAATTGCTTAATCTGGCAAAAATGGTATTTAGCTTGACAAATGGTATTCTTACTAGTAAAGTTTAAGTCAGAAAGCTCCTGGATCTCTGTGCCCTTCTCCTAAATGTCAGTTCTTCATTAGTGTATTCATAGATGTACTGATCTCCTGTACTTTTGGAGGTGAATGTCTCCCAGCTGGCAGGAAGGAGAGGGGCATGAGCACTTTTTGACTGTGTGCTTGGGGTGTGAGAGGCTGGCAAAGCAAGGTAGGTGGCTTTTCTGCCGTTGGGGCTGGTGAGAAAGGTGATGGGTTTTGGTGTGGGGAGTGGTTTTGACTAAGAGCTTCAGCAGTCCTTGGCTGTTTGCCTCAGCTTTGCCCTTTGCTCCCACCCTTGATGTCAACCCAGCCCTGGACATCCTCGGTTGAGAACTCAATTGTGCTTACATGCTGAGGAACAGGAGCCTGCACTGTGTCTGTTCCCATTGACTGAGAAATGCACAGAAGTCCTTGGGATGAGATTAGCAAAAGTAGTCACAGCTCTTTAATTCCCTTCCAAGTTAAATCATTTGCCATTTACCCCATCAGACCTGGAGTTTGCTCAGTCAGGAGCATTTCTAATAGCCCTGCTCACAGGCTACAGACAGAGGCTTTCAACTTAATACAGCAAAAAATGCTGGCAGGTCAGTTTCTTTTACAAAAACACACTTTTTGTTGACTTAAACATTCTCCTACAGCTACACTGTGCTCCTGTGTGGTCACCTACCTCGTGTCACAGCCCAGACCAGAACAAATGATGAATAGTAAGCTTGGAAGAGAGACTTTCTATTCCCTACTATCTGCCAGAGCCCCTCCCACATCCCTCTGGCAACAGTGTGGTGAGTCAGATGAAACCTCTGGGACACAGACCTGTCTGTCTAGGTGTTTTCTACATCATCATGTTTCATTCCATTTCAAACATCCGTATTTGTTAATATAGTAATATACTGAGTCAACATCTGGACTTCTGCAAAGACATGTGAGACCAAGATCTGAGGTTGTAAGAAGGAAATAGAAAGGTGTATCTGTGAGTCATGCACATTCTCTCATGTTTGTTTTTTTGTTTTGTTTAGGTTTTATTATTTTTATAGATTTGTATTGCTCCTTTTCTCAAAATATCTGATGGATTAATAACAAGTAAAAATGAACTGTAATACTAAAAATTCCATCTGTGTTTTCACAAGCCTTTCAGCGGTTAAGTTGCACTAGAAATTAAAATTTCGAGTTTTGCCTTCATAAGAGCATGGTGCCACCATGCCTAAAATCCATGTCAGGCACTAACTCTTTCAGATTTGATTCCTCTGTGCACCCCTCATTTGTGTACAGAAACATCTGGGTCATGTCCTGTCTCCATCCAGATTTAGTAGCAAAGTGCTGCTGTGGTACTTCTCACTGTAACACCAAGCCTTCCTGCACGTATTCTACTGATTTCACTGAAATCCCCTTATGAACTGCTTTCACTGCTCTGTTTTTAAGATATGTTACCAGTCCATTTATTTGGTATTGCTAAAGGAACTCGGTACAAAAATCTTTGGCAGTAAGACAGATAGAAACTAATGTATTACTTACCAAACTGCTTAAAGATAATATTACTTCTCAAAGGACTAGACTTCTTCCAGGCAGCATCCTTTGCCCAGTGATCTCGTTATCCAAACAAGTCTATGGCTTTGAAATGGAAATGGTTTCTTATAAATAGCTGTATTAGGATTCCATGAACCCCAAAAAATCTGCCCCTCAATTCTTTATGAGGGATTTGAGATCGGTATGTTGCATTTCTTGAGTATTGGGTGTGCTGCTGTATTTATCTTTTTTTTTTAGTTATACAGTGAAAAAAATGAAACATTTCACTCTACAGATGAAAGAGATATAATGTGGATACAGTACAAAGTAGAGAAAAATATCTTAATATTGTAATCAGTTACCTATTTTGACTATTAAATGATGTGGTTTTAAAGTCATAGATAAAAGATCTCTTCTATGCTAGATAAACCTCCGTCAGAGGAGGCTAAAATCTTACTTGGGTTATGATATTAAGTATTACGTTGCTATCTCATGTTAACGTTTGCTCAGACATATGTTCTTTTCCTTCAAATCTTGTTGGACTTCTTATGCCGTTTTTATAAGACAGCCTTGACTCTGCACTAAACCATGCCACTAACACGTTACTTAATCTAACTGGCACATTGTAAAATTTTACACATGCGCTCATCCAGATAATTACACAATTAATTTTCACTTAGTACAGCCGAAACGGGGATAATGAAATTTCCACTGGTGTACTGTTACGTCCGGGGGTTAGAGGTCAGCTTCCTGTTTGGATAAGGGTGAGTTTAAAGAGGATTTCTGACAGTCTCCTTACTTCAACTGAGTCTAAAAACATTGCAATGGAATTTCAATTTGCAGCTAAGTTCAATGGAAGGAGCAGATGTTGGGAGTGTGCCACTATGATTCTGGGAGCCGTTTCTATGCAGGTGTAGTCAGAAGTCAATGTCCTTCGTCCCACTCTTTACACGAAGATAGAGTTTAGAGTTAAGCCAACACTTGATAGTAATTTATGCACTGTACTCCAGGTGTTTGGTGCTTTGCAGGGTGATCCCCAGCCTGAACAGTCATGGAAACCTTTCCCCTTTTGCAATTATGGCGTTTTCAAAGGAGCACACAGGTGACTAGAGAGGGGCTTTTCCCCTGAGGATGTGTGGTAGGAAAATCACCACAATATAACAGGACCAGAAATAGCTGAGACAAATTTCCACTTCTTTGACAAGGTCCCTGCTTTGGCACCAAAACATATGGTGGCATATGAAGCCAATAATGCTTTGATATTAAAATGCAAATGTTGTGACCTTAAAATTGCAGTGTTTCTGTTGGTTCCTCATCTAAGCTGGAATAAGAAGTTTAGTTTATTGTGTGAAATGCCTACACATGCATATTTGCTGTCACACACCTTTACTGTCCATAGATCCCCATAGCAGATGTGCTCCTACCTGCAGAGCTTTACTTTCAGATCTCTATCATCTCAGCTGACCTTAGCTGGGAGTCATGCTGGGCAAGTGACAAATCTCCCAAACATCAACTGTGCCATGTAAGCAATCGCCCGAGGTGTAAAGGAGTACAAAGGCAGGCTCAGGTTTTGGTTCAGCCAGTCCCTGAATTGCACTGATGCACAGTACTGACCTGACCTGCAAGAAGAGCAAGGTTTTTTCAGAGGTACTGGAGCTCAGAGCCACAGGGACAGAGATTTCACTCTCTCCAGGTTTTCTCAAAACACTGGCAGAGGCAGAAGGCAGGTCAGAGAGGGTTGTGGACAGATCTGGGTAACTCACCCAGCCTCTCTGCCAGCCCCAGGTCAAGCTTTTCTATCTCAGAGCCAAATGATGGTAAAGCTAACATTTTAATCCATGTTACGGGCTGTGGGACTAAGTCTTAAGGGCAGAACACGCTATCAGCTGACAATGAGTAGATAATATGTCAGAGCATATCTCTTATGAACAGCAACTTCTTGTGATGTGTATTTCCACAGTGCTCATGGGCCTTGATCACAGCCTGAAGCTTCACCATCCTCCAATAATGTGGAGGAAAAAATTACTTGCAGCAAAGAGACGTTTACACAGTCATTGATTTTATGCATCTCTTCTTTCTCTTTCTGTCCAGATTTTTCAATAGGTTTTATACCACGCAGTTCAGAAAGAACTAGCACTTCTTATGGTAGGCCCTGTTTCTTCATTCCCTCCTTTTCTTCCCTTTTAAGTTTTGGTTGGTTTTTTTAAAACTCATTTAGAAGTCCTGCTTTATTCAAAACTTCAAGTTTCATGCTGTTTTCCTCTATTTCAGTCTCTTTGATGCCTTAAACATACTTCACATGTTTTTAAGGCATCAAAGTACCTTAAATTATATACTCCCCTTCCTCAAGTAGCAAAAGATGTAACTAATAAAATCCCTCTTCTGTAGACCACACCTTATGTTATCAGTGCCTAGAGACCAGCTTCAGACACCTGGAGCTACAGATGGATGCACTATATAACCCTGATCATAAGACATGTCTACACATTTATAAAGAAAAGTGGAAACCCTCCAACACAGATATTTCAAAAGAAGAATAAAAATTCAGTTTTACTGATCCATTGGGAAAAAAGACACCTGAATTGAGTTTACTAAAGATCCATAGACAGTCTTTGCATCTCCTTTCAACATCAAGGGTTACCCTGACAGCAAAGGGCATGTGTACATTTTACAAAAGGAAGGAGATGATATACTGCACTGCAGACATTGCTGTTTGTTGTTAGTCCTGTCTCAGAATGCAAAGCTCCAAGTGAAATCCATATGTAGGACATTAATTGGGTGATAAGAATATACACATTCACCTCCAAACAAATACAAGTGATGTTTTCAGTACTAAAGTTTGGAATTATTACCAAACTTGATGGTGCTTTTAACTTAGAAAATGTAAATTGTATTTCTAAGCTAGTGATTGAACATAAAAAATACCATGCCACTAGAAAATGTGTGTGTTAAGAAATAGCACAAAAATACTTCTTTTGCATTTTCAGATTTGACCGCCTTTGTTCCAAGAGGGAAACATTTTCAGGAAATACAGTTCTGCTTGCTTTAATGTTTTTGTTCTAATGCTCCAGACATTAGAAATGGCAACTTTTTTCCAAGAAAACTGGCAATATCAAGTTAAGATTAGACAACACAATTACCACTTTCTCTAATAGAAAGTAATAACATAGTAATGAATGACACAGTAATAGTAGTAATGTAGTAATAGGTAATATTATAGTGATATAGTATAAAGACTCTTCCAATAATCTGCATTTTCTTCCCTAATGAACAACATCTTTCCTATTTTCATTATGCATTCATCAAAAAACACAGTGTCAGTAGCCATATATGCTTTGCAGAGCTGGCTGCAACAATTTTTGTGTTGAGCGCCGGGTGCGAGCCCAAGGCCTTGCCTTTGGTCACTGAGCCCACCAGGCTGCTGCTGTGCAGTGATGTGCTGCAATCACCTCTCTGCAAGCAGGAGTGCCCTGACACACAGCTGGACAGAAACAAAAGCACAGAGGCCTGTCCTCTGCTCTCTCCACTTGAGATTATCTGCCTGACAACCTAAGTCACTTCGTGAGTTCCAAGGAACCCAGAAGTACCTTGGATGGAGCCAGGAAGCACATTTGGAATGAAGACTGATCTGAAATGCAAATTAGTCCCCGTTACAATATGCACTTCTCTCCCCATCTTGTGCCCTTCAGAACGAGAGACTACCACAGCAGTTCTCATGATTGGTTTATAAGCTCACTTTTCATGATATTATTGATTATTTGAATATTATCTGGAGTTAAAAGCCCTATTCTCAACACATCTCTGAGCTATGATTTGCCAGTGAAGAAACAGAAGTTTTCCACCTTGGGATTTTAAGGATTTGGGATATGTTAAATTTCGATAAGCAGGTGAATTTAGGCACGACTCGGGGTTATACACACAGGATACACATGACCATGATTAACTATTTCCATAGTTAATAGTTAGTTTCCAAAAGCACGTGTTCTATTGTTCTCTGAGTAACCTTCAAGTCTTGAGAAATTTTCAGTTTGAAAACCAATATTTTGGTTTACTCTGTAACATTTCTCTGCATCAGTGTTCTTTTTGAACTGATGTGAAATAGAGGGTCACTTCAATTTTAATATATTCCTATAATGCCTGCTCAGTCATCTTTCTTGCTTTCCAAGTTTCTGTTCTACAAAACTGGTTGTGTATTGCCATGACCATCTTCTGTCACAAACTGTGCTTCAGCAGGTGCTCAGCAAGGGAGTCAGAAATCCACCCACACAGTTTCAAGCACTCAGTCATTGCAGAAAGATATGCTGGGCAGAGAGTGAATTATTTCTTGTTAGGACAGTTAATTAAAATAAGGAAAGAATTGTCCTCTGTAGTTTTAAACTGAGACCTCAAAAAGTGCATCCCATTAGCAGCCTCAGCTTAGAGCGCTGATTCCCAGTGAGATATATCCCACTGTTATGCCACTATCCTTTTTTACCGTATCTTCTTAGCTTTACTGGTTTCTGCCCACAGTCAGAGTGGGTAGGCTCCTTAGAAACCCCTACAGAACTACTGTTTCCCACTTCAGTAAGTGATCTTTTATTTAAGGCTGTTACACCTCACACACGGTTTAAAAACCAAAACAGACTACAGCTTTCCTGCCATTCATGGAGCAGGTAACTGGTGCTTCTGAGGATTTCTTTAACATTTCTTTCATTCAGTACAAGGAATTCCTATGCACAGCTGCAACTTAATGGTATCTGTAACAAATTGCTATCTATTTTAACAGGTGCTCCTCCTGTTGCTCTGCTCTTCCAGAGTTCATTTTTTTCTTTCTCAGGCATTTAGGAGATGTGCTGATAAAGGTACAATCGTTTGCCAGGCAGACTGTTTAGTGGGGACAAATTGTGTGATCATAACAAAAAAAGGTAGATATGCTTTGATTGAGACTACATCACTCACAAAAAATTTTCTATGTTTATATATCCATTTTTGGTTACAAATACATCTTTCTTATTTTTCTAACTTGTCCAGATTTTAAAAGTCTTCTGTTCCTGGCATTCTGATGTCTCCTTGTTTCTCTTCAGCTTTACCTTTTATTTTATTTTTTCCCCCTCCCTAGTGTTTTTGGTGGTTGGGAGTTTTTTTGTTCATTTGGGTTTTGGTGTTTTGGGGTTTTTTTTAAGAGATTCTCTTCTTTCTTCTCTCCTGTAGTCTGGCAATCCTGGAGGAAGTCTATGTGTGAAATTCTCTAGTAACTCATTGATTGCGTCAGCGTTTTCAACTTTGTTTCCCTCCCAAAGCTTATTCTTATTCAAGACTTCAAATGCTTAAAATACACTGTACAAATTTTATGGTGCTTTTTGACACACAGGTCTAGGGCCACAACTTATTTTTGGCACAGTGGTGGTTTGCCAACCATTCTTTTTTTTAAACAAATTTCTGTCAGGAGACTAATATGAGATCCTTCTGTCCTCCCTATAAAAGCAAAATTTCCACTAAGGACACCTGAATATCAGCCACAACTTTGTCCTGACAGCTGCTTGCTGTTTTTTCAGGAGTTTGGGCTGATTGAAGCACTGACATCCCTGCTGGTCACCCCATTGGAGGCATGCTATCATTGACAAAAGATATTTTCCTGGCTACTATGGGCAGCAAGCTGATGGATTGCAGAGCTCCATTGCCTGGGCCTGTCAGTAGTTGGGACCTCTCAGAAGAGATGGTGAATGTGCATTGAACAGTTTCAGCGCACACGCTGGGGATCCTCGGCATCCCCACATCCCTTGGTCCAAGCTGTCATGTCTGACTTCTGGGGAACACGGAGCTGCTGTGTCCAATGCTGAGGAAAGTCAGATAGGCTGGCTACATGGAGTACAGATGTAAAAATAGCAAACATCACTAATTTTCTCATGATAGGAACCAAATATTTGCCAAAAATGTCGTGGCAATTAACGAGCATTCTCCCTAACTCTCCCTCCCATTTCTGCAAATGACCAGACAAGGGTGTTGAGGTGACAATGAAGTCATGTAAGTGCATGCTCTTCTCTCATGACTCTTCTTCCCTAGACTTGTCTTTTGGGTAGCTTTGGAGGCAGACTGCTGACTCAGAGGGACCTTTGTTTCAGTGTGGTACACCTAGCTGATGTTCTCAAGAGAACAGCACAGATAATATCTTCCTGTGGTGAGCACTCTGGTTCTGATATACATCAAAATATTTTTATGCTACTTTTGGGCATAAGCTCTCCATCTAAAAGAGCAACAGATCCAAAAATGGGTTTACTTTGAACAGACATCTGCAACTCTTCTCCTACTGCAGAGAGAGGGCATTGAGGAAAAAAGTTCCAAGATTTTCTGAGTATTCATTCTTGAAAAACAGATTTTTTTTTTCTGACCCACAATTTGGTTTTCATATCTAAACTTGGTTAGTCGCTGTTTGGCGTAAGAATGCGGAATACTTTGAGTCTACATTAACACTTATAACTTTACTTAGTGAGAAAAACTGCTCATTACTCCCAAATAATTTACTAACAATATTATTATATGAACAAAAATAAAGTAACGTAATCTGACATTTATGACTTCCACATAATATCAGTTGCTAAAGTAAGAAAACAACAAAAATACCCCTTTTATTCACAAAAATCCTTAAACTAATAAGCATGTTCCCAATATTAAAATCAAGTCAGAGATCCTATTGACTTTCATTATGTATAATTTATGACACTTGGATGTAGTTTAATAAGGTCATAAAAATGCCAGTTGTGGTATCTCATAATACTTTTTATAAACTGGTTTTACAGTCTACCCTTTGTTCCAAAGTTCAAAGTGACAATTGAAATGCACAGGTTGCCCAGGGGTTCAGACTGTTTGCTAGAAATACTGACTGGTGAATACCTTAATTTCTAATAATATCTAAACATTTTTTCAAAATCTTGGTAATTGTGGGGAACATTCCTTTCCTCCAGATGTGCCAAAGTTGGTATTTTTCAATTTAAACAAAAATATCAATAATTCAGTAAAAGGAACACATTTTATTGCCTTACGCTTTTTCCTTCGCTTTTTTTAATTTTTTTTATTTTATTTTTATGATATGAAATGAAAACTGTGCAACATTTATTCCTAAGCAGGTCAAATTCAAACAATACTTCTAAGTGCTGTTACAATAGTGGCATTATATTGTCCCTTGTCAGCTTTCAATTACTTCATCCACCTAGCTGATCACTGACTTATTTCCTGGCTTAGGTAAATAGGACTTTTGGTGCACTTCCCTGAAGTCATTTCAGAGAAGATAAATTAAATAATGATTGCAATTTAATATTGTGATAGTGCTAAAATATTTCCTTCAAGCTTCAAGTTTGACCACAAGTTTCCAATAATATACTTTTTTTCACTTGCTAGCTCAAACCTGAGGTTTTATTAAATTCTACAGCTGCAGTCAGTATTTATGTTTTCATCTAGCAAATTGGACATTTTAAATAATAAAGAGCATGAAGTTATATATATAAACAGATGACACTTGCAATTCATTTAAGGTGGAAACTTTATTTAAAATTAATAAAATTCCACACAATATGGCACAGAGGTCCAAATTCTTAGTTCATTATACCGAAGTAAATCTGGGGAAAATCCATCGACTTCATTGAGGTTATTCCAGGATCATAGCCAAATACTCAAAACCTCGGCTGGGTGTATATTCCTCAGGGATGCAGAGCCCTCTGTGCACAGGGCCCTCAGTGTGCAGAGCCTGCTCTGTCTGAGGAAGGTGTCCTGCTGCTTTCAAAGAGAGGATTAAGCTTTCTTGACACATCAGGAATTGAGACATTGGAAGAGACTTTGCAGTGAAGATCTCGGTTTCATGGCTGGTCTTCTGCAGGGGAAACTGAGGGCTGAAGAGGAGGTAAAAGCCTGAAGTACAGCTTTAGAGGTGGGCACTGAAACAGTCCTCTTCCGTGCAGATAGACACAGTCCTCGTTTCACTTTGCCCTTGCACTTTGATGGTTCACCTGCACATTGTCTTCAGAACAAACTAATAAGCAATAAAGTATGTAATGTGTGCCATTTGCAGATAAATGAGGTGTGGAGTTCTCATTTTTCACTTTGCAATTGTTAATATCCTCTGCTATTTATGGTGTTTCTGACCATATGAACACTGAAGCACATCACTGCTGCTTTGGAGTAGAGGAGTTCTGCACATGATCGTCCACGTAAAGGAGCTGCTCAAGGGGCAAGAATAGACCCATGTTGAGAAATTCACCTTGCTTTTTTTCCAAAGGCTTCACAATGTCTTGGTTTTGCTGTGGTGATAGCTGTGTTTACTTGTTCTTGTTTACTTGTGCGTGACAGCTTGCATGCTTGTTTCATCTTAGAAGTTAGCTATAGTTTTCCAAAAGAGGAATTCCCAAATAGAGATTTCAACCCAGTGCCCCATAGAAACACTTTAGCATAAATATGTTAACTAACTTGGACAGAGAAAAAAAATATTACAGATGAAGTTCCTAGGGAGGTGAACTGCTATTGGTTCTGTTCCTTAGAGGAACTCACAGGATGATGCTTAAGAACAAAACCTCATCCTAATGTGCTGACACTATGCAAGCTTAGCAGTAGGCTCTCCCTACTCTCAGGAGGCTGCCATATTCATGGCCCTGTCAGAAATGAGTGAGGAAAGAAAGATACTAGTGACAGGACAGAATCAGCTGCTCGCTGGCAGGTTGAGCAAGGAAAGACCACGCTTACGTTCTTCCACTTGCAGGCTTCTTTTTCCTGTGAAGGTATCTGTGCTGTAAGCACACCACTAAGCACGGGGAGATACCCTTAGAGCTGGTCTTTGACCATTTGAGCTCTGCTGTTTTTGACAAGCACAAAATCTTCCAGTTTCATACATGGGCCTGTACATTTTAGAAATGGTGAATAAATATATAAATAAATGATTTAAAAAAAAAAAATCTTTTCCTGGGAAAATAACACCAAAATCTTACAGCTGATCTGATCTCTCCCCTTCCCACTGTCTTGCAGGAAATTCTGACTTAATGTTTATTTTCCTTTCTTTAAGATACTAACTTTAAAAACAAAAAGTAAAGGAATTCCAGTTGCAGCCAAGCTCAAGTCACACAGAAACAGTTCAACAATACATAATGCAAAGGATTCCAGCAGATTTGCAAGTAGGAGGCTAAAATAAGACAGAAGGCTAAAATAAGACAGAAACAGCAGAGAAAATTCTGGTATTTACATGGATATGGACCTCCTATTCATGCTACCGTAAAAGTAGGAATATAAACTAATATTTAAGTGTGTTGGGCCAAGCTCACACCTGCAATAATTATATCCTAAGTGTCTAATAGTGGAGCAAATCTGGAAGGTATTCAAGATGTGAGTAAGGAAACACCATGTATGAAGGCTGACCAAGCTGAAGGTAGGTTGGGCAGTAGCAGAGGAAGGGACCTGGACTTCGGCTTTGTGAATACAGTCATACCTTGTGCATGGAAAGTTCAGGACATCCTCCCTGCCCTCCCCTCCAGAGATCTGGAAAACCTGCCTCATCTCTCTGCTCTGCACAGTGGTTAGAGACACCTGCAGAGAAATGGTAGGGGCAGAGGAGAAGTAAAGGTAGTAGACTTCTTCTTCCTAAGAAAGTAAAATTATTTTTGTGAATAAAGCAGTTGGACATTTCTAGAAATTGGAGGGATGAGTTGTCTGCCTTGATGGCTAGAGTGCATATCCTAACCCCTTCTCTGGGGCACAGGCACCCTTTCAGTTTGTTGGTAATAAAAGTCACTGAGAAAAACTTGACTTTGAATTTTTCAGGAAGTCTGTGAGAGAAGGAAGAAAGGCAGTTGAACTTCAAGAGATATTTTCCTTCATCAAACAAACTCCAAGAGGACCTATGCACACATAAAATACCTCTCTGCTATCATTTCCACTGACTCCTTTGGGAAGATTCATCATTTTGCAGCCAAAGACCCATGATCAGCAAAGCATCTGACCTACTAACTCCCCATTTGAAGTCTAAATTCCAGCTGAAATCAGTGGGGAGTTGGAAGGTTCAATATTTTACTGAGCATTGGCCACCAATATAAATACGCTGCTTGACTCATAAACTGTATTTACAATTATTGCTCATGTTCATCCACTGACACATTTCAGGTGCTTATAGATGTGTCTAATAGTGTGCCATAAATCACCCTAAAGATCTGACATACAATTTTTAAAGTTCAAATGGGAATATTCACTAGATGTGTGTTTGCAGGATAAGAACCCATTTTTCAGAACAGGTGCTTAAATGAAATGATGAAGTCATTATAGTTGAGCAACTTAATACAGAGAAAAAGCTCACATTATTGTAGTACCTATTGGGCTCTGGCAAAAGTGATTAAATTAAAAATTTGAGAACTTATTAGGTAGGAGGTTTAGATTTGGCATTTCACTTGGAGAGCACTTTGCGGATGTGGGGGAAAAAAATTTCTTTTTGTGCATATATAGGTCTTCTTTTACCACCTGGAAAAGTTGTGTGGTTTTGACATCACTTCCACTTTTTTTTCTCTGCTTTTGAGTTTACTCCTTTTCTATGCTGCAGATTTCTTCAGTGCTACGAAAATCAGGGTTTGATCTTGAAACAGGCATGTGTTCAGGAAAGTACAAAATGTCTCTTGGAAAGGCAGTATAGTGCACTCTTTGTGGTCGAGAGTGTGGGAAACTCCGTTCAGTTCATTTTCATGACAGAAGCACTGAACCACATTAACACAGAAGGAAGATGTAGAAAACGTTTAATGGTACTGCAACGCTTTGTTTATTCTTAGCTAAGCCTACACAGCTTCCAAATGAGCCCACTATGCAACGTGACTACATAAGGTTAACTGCTGGGTACATTAAGCAAAAGACTCTCTCTTAGATGCTTGTTTAAGTCATCATTTCTGATCATTTATCAGACTTAATGTGCTACAGCAGACTGCAGGTCACAATGTGTCATTTCCAAAAGAACTTTGACTTTTCCCGTTCCAGGGTCAGAAGCCGGTAATGTTTAGCTGAAATGACTGCATTGCACTTCATACCTTCCAGTGTATTCACTGAGGCTTTGGAGAGCCATTCTTGATATACCAGAGGGCTGGTTGCAGGTATTTAGGGATTAAAATCTGAGAGAATTGCTTAAGACTCAACCGAGATTGAGGCTGGCTGCAAAAAAAAAGCCACTTCATTTGTTGGGAAAAGATTATCAGAGCTACAGGAAGGATAAATTATTTTTCCAAACTGATAGTGGGAGTTCTCTCTGTAAAGAAAAAAAAAACAAAAACAAGGATACATACCTCCCTACACCATGAAAGTTATTTAAATGGAATTTAAGAACAAATTGAAAAAGCTTGGGGTACAATTTTTAACACGCTATGTGAGCATTTCCCTAGATCAAGATAAAACAGTAGGGCAATTTATCTCATGAATTCTACATCTAAGTGAACTATTTACAGCAAAAAGAGTTTTCTTGATGACTTTTACTCTTCTTTTTTGATCTAGAAAGTATGTGTATTTTTCAGGTCTATGATTTTTTTAACAGAATGAGGTCAGATTGGTGGGAATTGGACAAGGGTAGGATGGGAAGTAACAAACATTTTCTGTTGTGTCCTTTTTTTTTTTTTGTATGCTGGGCTAAAATCTGTTTTCAACTGCATTTGTGGCTTCTTAGTAGACAGAGTAAGAGGAGTGGCTGTATTAAAAACATAAATCACATATACTCCAAGTATCATAACACACTATTTTCCTATGTATCAATTCTGTATTCACATCCTACAAGGTTGCATAAATATTGTTGATGAAGATGTAACTCCTGCATCTATTATCTAACACTTCTCATGGTGAGAACCTGCCTTCAGCTGCTAATAGTTTTGCCAGATTTTCAACCATTCAGAAATGATTTTTTTTTCCTGGGAATACCTTCATTGTATCAATTAGCTTTTTTAAAAGTTTCACCTAAGATATTCTGGTGTCTCTAAGTGATTTACTTTCTGAAGGCCAAAAAAAATTCTTCAGGTAATTAACTGACAAGTACTGCATAGCTGCTTGAGGAAGAGGCCTGAGATTTGCATTAGGGATGTGCCTTTTACTTGATCCTATTTGCCTAAATAGTAAAATAACACACACATAGAGGATCATTGGGCATGTTCCCATCTTGGACTTTGGATGCAGAGAAGACCCTCTCAGCTAATGCAAGATGATGTAGGGAAGATGCTGTGAAGTGGAGCTGGAGGTTGGAGATTAATTAGGAGGGGGGAATGCTGAGAATGTCATGTTGCAGCACGCAGGGAAGACAGGCTCATTCCAGCTTCTCAACCACTGAGTTAGTGGCATAGAAGTCTTAAACCAGTGCTCAAGAAGAAAGAAATGTTCTTATATTTGGGTCGTTATGCAAGCTGGTGCTCATTAAAGAAATTCTAGGAGACACTACAAAAGTTGTGAAAGTGAAAAAGACATTGACTAGCCAGTCTGATCTTAAGTGGGATGGGAGTCTAGTCAGAAAATAGTACACAAAACTTAGTTAAAAGCCATTTCATAACACTGTATATTCAAGGGAGCAGGGCAAATTGTTGTTTGAGGATCTTGGGGTTTTTGCTATCTTAATAATATTCTATTGCAGCTTCTTACATTGTAGCAATCAAATAACAACCATCATGTAATTCTGCAACTCTAAGGGAGTTTTTATATTTATGGGGAATCTATTTTGTGAGTATTCTAAAACCCCATTTTTTTGAGAACTAGGAAAGGAACAAAAAAAACCCAAAACCCCATTGATGTTGTTAGGATCATTTGCTTCCTTTTTAAATGATCATTACCCTTAAGTGGATGAGATCCTCTGTGGAGTCTTTCTAGACCAGGACTGTTACAAAAGTTGCCTCTGTCTCACAAGATGCTCAGAAACAGAAATTGTAATTTGGGAAGGTAAAGCTTAAGAAGACAACTGGATTTTAAAAGCCACTTGAATTTAAATGTCTCATTGGCAAAACTGAGTTTCCTACCTGTGAAGAAAAAACTTGGTGAGGAAGGTAATAAATGAATAAAAGGAAAAACTAATTAATCCACACACCAAAAACATAAAAATCCAGCTAACCCCCACCCTTTCTCCTTCTTTCCTCCCCTCAAGAATAATAAACACAGTAGGAGAGAGGGTTGGGTTTTTTTTTAATTAAATGTTTGCTATCAACACAGAAGATATATTCTTCTTCTAAAGAGAATTCACTCATTGATAAATTCTATTGCCTTAGTGTCCAAACTGTCTGTGCATCTCATAGAGTGAATATTTGTAAGATGGCTGAGTTGCAGGGATCTAAATTCAGTATCCAGACAGCAGGAGGAGGCAGGGTGAATGATGGGGAAAGGCAGGAATTAAAAAAGGTGGTAAGGCAAAAGCTCTTTCTACCTTAAAAAAAAGTAGAAAGGGACACATGAGACATAAAGTTACAAAGGCTTCAAAGAATCCTTCAAGTTCAAAGCAGTCTGAGACATCCACACATGACAAGAATATTCGCAAATTTCTAGTAGTACCAGTGAGCCCTTGTGTGCTAGATGGTGTTCTCCCAAGGGACTAGGAAAGGCTCATGGCATATCTGCATGTTCACTGTGGTTTGTTCCTTCCTGATTTCCACACCTAGAAATGCAAGAGGAACTTTGTTAGGGCTGCATATTCAGAGTGGAGTTCTGTGATCTCTCTGAGCCTGAGAGGAAACTGAGTGGAAAATAATTTTCTAGCAGGTAATCAAATTGACTCTGAAATTATGTACCTGAGCATTTCAGGTGCAGAGAGAAAGTGTTGCATTATTTCTGTTGCCTTTTTAAAATATTATCCTGTACTTGCCAGTTGCTGGGACATAATTTAAGTTAAAAATGCCATATGAAAATTAAATGAAATAGAAAATCCAGCATAAATCAGTTCCAATCCATATGTTTACATGAGGGAATTTTTAAAAATTTCTCTCTTCTCTCATTCAAAAAAATGGGCATATTGCTTTTTCCTCAGACTTTCAACAACTGCAAAAAAAAGTGCCACAATCTGGCAGAAAGCAGGGCTGTAAAAGTTCAGCCTTATAGGTGAAAGTTTTGGAAAGTTATGAGCAAATGAAAACAGGGGCTTAGCATGGAAATGCATAGGCATCCCTAATTACAGCTGTTGGTAGCTCTCCAGCTACATTGCAAATGACATATGTTTTTTAATACTTAAAGTCCTAATCCTGTTAGTGGATGTGTCAGCATGGAGCCCTGCAGCTGTAGTGTTTCCCCCTCAGCACTGGGGGGATGTCCCGTGAGCAGAGGAGTCTCCACAGTGTTTTCGCCTCCGCTGTAGACATCAGCTGTGGATGGCTGCGAACACTGAGTACGTGTAAGAATAGAAATCTGGGAATGGTGCTAATGTCTAATGTGATTAGTGACATTCCAGTGGTGTCAGAGCAGTCAAAACTGAATGTGAAAACAGCTAATTAATTCCATGGGTTTAGGAACACGGCACTGGCAAGGATTTGAGGTCATATATTACATATATAGAGCATTAATAAAGGATGAAGATTGAATGATAAACCACCCAAGCTGTGCAGTAATCCCACAAGAAAGTGCTATCTGGAGCATCTTACTGAAATTAGTTTTACGGAGAAGATTGGATTAAAGTCTGAACTATATGTTTACTGGCTATTGTTAAGGTCAGTGTGAAATCAGTGACAGCTAGAACTTCCAATTATGTTTATGGTCATGTCATTTCCAGAACATATGCAAGAGTCATACTTTGAAATTATTGCAACATTGTTATTGTGGGTCCAGAAGCCCAGTAAATTTGGGGACTCTTGTGCGAAGCATATTGTAGAGGGGACAGCTGGGCAACCACGTTGGCTATGACTGCATAAGGTAAACTTTTGGTCCTGATTTACAGGAAACCTCATCTGTCGTAAGGATTACTCAATCAGCTTTTCAATATATTAAAACCAAATGTATACTAGAGAACATCTCTGATGCAAAGTATGGTCCAAGTCCCAGTGAGTCAGTGGAGGAGAAGGTTTGAGCCTGAGCTGTGAGAAGGGGAAGAAAGGAAATATGAGAGGGAAGTGACATGCAAGGGCACCATCCCTTGTTGGTCCTGTGCCCCTCGGTATGCCAAAATGACCCAGAGAGTGCAAGGGAAAAATTGCTTCCTGTGCTGCTGAAAATTTGTACATACTCAGAGGTGGAAACTGAAGGCTTTTTCCCATCATCAGCACATGCTGTTAGCTACCAAAGCAGGCAAACAAGCACTTTCTGGTTTTCTCCTTTGATAGTACTGAGAAGTAATCTACAAGTTTGAGATTACCCATAATTTGGCCAAAATCAGTAACAGGTGGGTTATTTCAAACTGTGCCTCATTTTTGAGTTTGTACAATGTCAACACCTTTAATCTTGTTACTAGTGACAGGGAAAACGTTCCCTTCACTTACTGCAACCTCCTTATATGGCCAGTCTGGGTTGAACAAACATTAATTAGTTAATATTTGTGTAACACCTTAAAAACCTAAAACCCTATGTAAGTGCTGAAGATTATTATTGTTTCTGAGAGCCAAACAAGAATTTAGTAGTCTATAATGAAAAGAGTAGATATAATAAAAATGCTAAAAGTATGGTTTAAAAAAATAATGTGAAGTGTAAATTAAATTGGCTTGAAATAAAAATCAAGCTGTTTCTTTGTGTACAAGCTACCACAAAAGTGGTTTGAGCAACATTTCAAAAAAAATTTCTGAGTATGCATTTTATTCCAGTACTCATTCTGCATTTTAAGAATGATTGCCAATAGTTTTAGCAACAGCATGGGAAGTGTGCATTTGAAAGATGACTACTGTATAATTGCCAGTAAGTTCTGTATTCGACCATGTGCTAATGATTTTTTTTAGAATGAATATTCTGAGAACCCCATGAACTTTTATATAGCATAATAATGAAACAGAAAAACTTTTTCTGGTGCCAAGTTTCTATTAAATCAGTCTTTTGGAAAAATGAAAAAAATCGATCCCATTACAGTCAGAAGGATTTTAATAGAAAGCTTTACAATGGTTCTGGCAGGGGATGCTCTGAAATAATGAAAATGTATAGAACAAGTTCCAACCTTAAACAACAGTGGCAGTTGATTAGTAAAGGAGAATAAAGATTTTAAAGAGATTTCTATCTCTGTTTAACAGTCTTCTAGGAAATCTGTTTTATTATAGCTGCTCATTAAAAGGTCACAGCTTTCAGTGATTATTATTCACTATTGGTATGGAAAGGGGACAGCCAGGGTCCCTCACATTGTTCCTGTAATCTGTAAAATCAACAGCTAGTCTGGATCTTTCATATGAGTTAGTCATATGTGGATTAGATTTAGGGGGAAAAGAAGCTAGAGAAATGAAGATAAAATAAAAATGATTGAGACCCAGAACTTGACATAAGATATTTAACATCTGAGTATCTTCACAACTGAAAGTTTTACAATACTGTTTTTCTTGCTCCCACACTAAGATTTTACTGTATCCTCTGAGATGCTTGGATCCAATTTCTCTAGTTTATCTCATTCCTGTTTGAGGCCCTGGATCCTACTCACGTCCCCAGGCTTGTCTCTGTATTTTATTCCTGGACTGTTTCATGCTGATCATACAAACCTCCCAAGAGCAGAGACACACACTAAAGAATTCCCTTCGTGAAGGCTCTGCACTGCTGTCTGCTTTGCCCTTCCTGTGATGCTCCCTCAGTATTGCCTTCAGAGGGTAAAGTTCTGAGCCAATTCTGGGCTGCTGTATCCCTGTGTTCTTGATGGGACTCTAAAATGAAAAAATTACAGGAAAAATGGCCAATATGACCCCCAAATCCTTCCCTTCTTTCATCTCACTCTCTCATGACCACAGCGCTGAGCTCTCAATCATGGACATTTTATGCTGAAGCAGTAGTGATAGTGTTGGAGAGGACATTGAGAAAGGCCTTCAGAAGGCAGCCATCAGGCCCTTGAGTTCCAGGGGCGTGTGATATTCTTTTGAGTACCTGGTCCTTGGTGGCTTGTAACCTGTCTCTTCCAGCTGGTATCCACAATTACATGCTTTTGCCCATCATGACAAGAAGTTGTTACTGTCACTGAGGGAAACTAAGAAGGTTAGAAGGTAAGAATGTAAGACTATAAAGCCATCACATCATGCTTAACCTCTTTAGTTATTCTGCAAGTTACTGGTCTGAAGATGAAAAAGAAGTGACTCCTATCAGATTCCTAAAAGCCTAAGTAGAAGGCAGTTTTTGTCATAAGATCTGTGGAAGACTGTCCCTAAGAGTGGTCAGGTTGTAATTCAAGGGCTTGCCCCATTTCTGAGGATCACACCAGAGTCTCAAGATCCCTATGCCAGCCACTTATGGGAGGAATTATTCTGTACCACTGCAGCCATCAACACAGGCTCTCTTTTATGATGCTCAGGAAAGTTCTCAGAAGGTATGCAGTCAGTGCAAAGGTGCCACATCCAGAGGTGCTAAGTACCCAAGTCCCCTCCTGACACCAGCAGAGTAGAGGGCTCTGTACCTGTCCAAAGGCAGGTCCCTTCTTTGGGTAGTTTGGCTAAGGATGGAGGCAACAGAGATGATCACCTGTGTTTGAAAACCATTAAATGATTAAAAGCAAATATAAAATCTGTTTAGACAAAAAATGGTTCCAGACCTTTATTTCTGACTGCTTCATATGAAAAATATGTAAACGAATAAGTATATATGCTTGTGGAAATCTGTGGGTGAAAACATACAATGGCTCCATGTGTTCATTTTGAAATGTAACTAAAATTAGTGTTTTCTGGCAGTTAAGGTCAGGCCTGAACTCTCACACCTAAGAAATGCTTAGTTCACATTTTAAAATGGGGATTTTAATACTCTGTGGTACCATTCTTATATTTTTACTAATGTATAATACTTTCTCTGCCATTGAACATTTTATCAGAGACATTACACTAGGCAACAGCTGAAGCGCCTCTGTAGTTAACAAGGTTTCTGTTTTAATATGCCTCGTTTTAAGAACACAAAACACTCAGCTCTTCCTTTTTCAGCTCTTTTTTGCAAGCTACCAGCCCCCAAAATCTTAGATGAGTTTTTATGCAGTGTGGTTTGGGAAAAACTAATGTGAAGGAGGTTGGAGGCCACCGGGAAACATTAATAGTTCTCTTCAGTTGTGTTTTATTTTAACTGTTAAAGCCTAATGAGAGCACCGCTGTGAAATTTTGGATACAGTTTTGACAAGGCTGTGCTGATCCATCAATGAGGCCTCCTTGCTGAAATGAACACCTCCAGTAAGCTTTTAATGGCCTTTGTAAACAAACAGAATAATTCCCACTAACTGCAGAAATGAGTTCCATATTTATTTATTTTACTTCACAGCTCCTATTAAGTTGATTTAATAAAATTCAGGACATAATGTTTTTTTAAAACAAACCTTAAATAAACTGGAGCCGGGTACTGAACTCTGCATGGTGCTGCCAGTATTAATGGGTTCAAAAGAGGCCATAATGCTCCAGCGGTCCCTGCGTGGTGACTCTGAGGCAGACACTCCATGGGAAAATAAAGATGGTTTTAGGATGCCTAATACCTGACTGAACCAGAGCAATCACATAGCAGCCAGTGGGGATGCTGAGTAGCTGATGGTTCAAGACCTTTGGCTCATGTAGGTATCCTGCACCCCTACAACTCTGTGTTTGGACCTTCCTCAGTTGACCCCCAGGTCTTGTCCTTTCTTGCTCCTTGTTTTAGCACCTCAAGGTCACAGTTAGGGACACACAGGCCCCTTATCAGCCCTTGCCTTGTGTTTGCTTACAACAGAAGGTGTGACAAACCAGCTTGTGTCTTAAATCAGGATATGAACATAATTTCTGAGAGCAGTAGATACTCTTGAGGGAAGCTTGTGACCCTCCTCATTCCTCAAGATCTCTTCCAAGGGCAGATGATTATTTAACTATTCAGGGTGAAAGATGAAGGCAAAGGGAACGACTCTGTGGATTTCAGTGGCTCTGAGAAGATATTCAGAATTCAGAAATAGAGCTGGTGCCAATAACCCAAGGAAAGCTCTTCGGTGGGTACACTTCTTGCTGCTCTGGTCTTCATACATTTTTTTTTTGGTTTGCTCATTTTTTCTTGTCATGTTGTCAAGTCCAAACACTTTTTGTGTCAACTTCCCAGAGCATCTGTCTGCAAAAGAAGCTACGGAACAAACTGGTAAAACACTCAATCAGAAATCATCAAGGCTGGGCCATAATTAAATGAAGTCAGATATAAAATACTTGAATTACTAAGGGTGCTGTGTAACCTCGTGCATAAAATTGTACTGGTCCTTGAAAATTGGAGTGAGGCATATGTGGTGCTGACTTCTAAGAGCACTTTGTGAGATATTGAAGAAATATGGACCTAGAATCATCATGCCTGTGCCAGGCAACCTGAGACAAAATATAACATAAGGCAGAGTTAGAGGACACCTTGCAACATATGATTTCCCGGGGAAGAGTTAATAACAATTTTACACAAGGAAGTCCTGCTTGAAAAGCCAGTTAGAGTCTTCTGAAGGTGTCAACAAACATATGATGATTTGTCTGATGAATGTGTTGTATTTTCAAAAAGGTTTTTGTAAAATCCCTCATTTGGAACTATAAGGGCAACAAAGTGTGGTGGTGTAAAAGCAAGGCTGTTTAAAAGCTGAATAACTGGTTACAAGGTAGGAAGAGAAAGGTAAGAGCAAATGTTGCATTCTTACAATAGAGGGAGGCTGTCAAGGCTTTTTCTTGGCGATCTGTGCTAGGAGGTGAGCGATAAAACATATTAATAAGCAAACTGGAAACAAGGTGGCAAATGATATTTCAGACTGAAGTTTGTAAATTTTTGTTAGGAGTAAGGACTCTAGGCACTTGTCTTATGCCCTTGCTCTGTACAGATTATTGAGTTGTACTATTTCGTTCCTCATCTTCTTACCTCTTGACATTTTTCTAAAAGCAACTAATACATATTACAGCATGATGAGCAGCGATCATGGATCATTCATAAAACTGCTCCCCACGTAGTGCCTCCATTCTGATGGGTCAGTGAATTGCTTGGATTGGTGGCAATGGGGCTGGCCATGGGTCTGGTTAAGTTTTTGATACTCGTTATTCAGTTATTTTGTCCCTCTTTCCATTACAAATGCCACGCAAAACACAGAAAAGAAGAAGGATCCTGGTTAGAAAAGCAGCAGCCTAACTTTTTCTTGACCTTCTAGATGCCCATCACCTCTGCAGAGGGGAACACCTGCTGAATGGTTTTTATGGCTGATAGACAAACTACAGAGCAAAGAAATGCATCAGGGACCAGCTCTCAGATGACTGCAACAACTGTATGGTGGTCTTCCTCACTAATCATTGCTTAGATTTCTGGGAACTTTTCCTTTTTCTTTTCTCTTTCTGTTCTTCATCCCACACTGTAAAGCACAATCTTTTGTAGCCAGAATTCTTTTTTGTTACTTTTCTAAGAGACAGTGTCTAGCAAAACATCCAGTCACATTTATAACTTAAAGACCTACTGAAAACTATTGGACTATACATGATGTGTAATCACCAGGAAACAATCCTGCCCACAAATTGAAGCCACTTACAGGGCCAGTACCATGCCATAACACTCTGATAGTTCAGCTACTTGAAGGTAATAAACTTTCAGTGTCACAGTGTGAGCCAAACTTCTGCCTCAAGAAGAGCTTTGGAGAACAAAGACACTAACCTTAGGACTACACAGGAAGGTGAGGACAAAAGTTTATTAAGAGCTTCCACACATAACCTGTACACTATGTAAAGAGGTATGATCTGAATGATGTTGGTACATTTAGATTGCTATACCAGGCAAGTAGTGAAATATTCATGTCCCCATTTGACACTGTGATGCTGGAAAATTTCCCTGGAATGGTCAGAAAATAACTTTTTTTGGCTTAACTCAGCAAGGCCTGACCTATGGCCAAGGGGATGAGCCCATCTGGCACATTGCCTCTTCCCTGAAGCAGTGAACAACTGCTTGGACAGTGTGTTCAAGTCACACAGCTAAATGCCTCCTCTTGCCCATAAAGCAGCTGGTGCTGGCCAGGAGTAAAGCCAACACTATTTTCTGCCTGAGGTGCAGGAAGAAGAGTGGGAAGCATGCCTCCCAAAAAGGATTGTTCCAGCCACCATGCCCAAATACCGACCTATCCAACTGGTGACATGGTGTTGTCTGGCACCCTGGCTGTGTGACTAGGGCAGTGACGCATAATCTTAGGGAATATGCTGCGTTTCTCTCAGGAACCTCTGCAAATCATGGCAAAAATGGCTTTGTGGTGCTGGCAGGACCATCTCCATTTTAACATCTATGTTACCCATACACAGGGAGACAGATGAGCTTTTCTTGGTGAATAACAGAAGCAGAGGGATAACATGTTTTTTCTCACTTCTTCCACTGGGTTTTTCAGTCATATTTAGGCAAGCTCCACCATTTTCCTACTGTAAAATATGGCTAATAATGCCAGCCTGCCTCACAGGGGAAAAAAAATTGCTATTTGTTAACTGCTGAAAACCCCTTTATAACACGTGGACAGACAAGTGAGGAATAACAGCTGACTGTGGTTCATTACCTACAGATGTCCCCTCATTTGTGCATATTGGGGACCTGCATATTGGGAGCTGCTCGTGATGATCACTGGCTCATTGCAGGGCTGATGTTAATTCAGGGGAGAAGGTGTTAAACAGGGTGCAGTGGCCACCTAGGAGTTCAGGACACCCAGGAAGCTTTCCCAATTGAATTTTAAGAGGCCATTCTCATCCTGCTTACTTTAGGTTTATGTAAGGTTTATTTATATACTCCTGTCCCTGCTGAGAGTGCCCTGTGACTCTGATTTTCTGACCCATGTCAGAAAACCCCCCATTCCTCCTCCTTCTCAAGACATCGAAGCCCTTCCTCAAAGCTGAGCAGGGTTTGAAGTGCTTTCCTGAGCAGGGACAGTCTTCTAGCTGAAGCAGTTTCATGAATTGGGGCCAGGATTCTGCATTTCTCAAGGGTGATGGTCACAAAGCGGCGTTTCAGGGCTTGAAGGGAAGATTTACAAGCATGGTTCTGAGAAGGGAGCACAGGCAGTTCACTGCAGGCTCCACAAAAAAAGTCAGCTCCACTTGTGTTTAAACTGGACCGCTCAAAATGAAGGTATTGTGCAGGCCGCCAGTAAACAAAGAAAGATATCTGGAAGTGATAAAGCTTGGATTGATAAAAACTTCCCTTCTTCTAGACTGAGGCCACACATACTCTAAATAAAATGTGCCACTTAGGAGATGATTTGTGTTGATAAATCTTGAGTGCATTGTTTTTCCAAATGTTCTCTCCCAGTTGGGAATTTCACACTTGGGCAGGCTCCAGCCGTGGCCTCACGAAGTGCCAGCCTCCTTCCCTGACCTGACCTGCTGTTGTTTATACTGCTGTTTACACATTTCTAAACAACCTATGCAAAGGATCTCTAATTACTTTCGCTCATGGCAGCAGCAGCGGTGTGGAGGTTCAGGCAGGCTCTGAAGCATTGCCAATGTTGTGCTGTTTGTTGACACAGAGCTTTCCCTGCTGCAGCAGCAGGTCAGAGGGAGGGTTATGTGATGGCTAAATGTAGCTGGGGACACAGCTTCACAAGGCTGGGATCATACTGTAAACAGCCAAAGGAATAAATAACCTGGGTAAGAATCAGCTTTCAAGAGACTTGCTCCAATCATGAGACACACCTTGGAGACATTCTCAGAGCTTGGGTTTGGAGCCACATGTGTGCATCTCCATAGGATCAGAGCTGTTTTCATAGGAACTTAGCTTGAATAAAATCTGGATGTGATGCTACATATCCTTTCCCTCTGAGGCCAGAGCTCAGGAGAATTAAACAGCAGTACACTTTAGATAGTGATACCACTCTAAGTTATACCATTCATGTTATACCCTTGCCAAACACATGATTGGGAAGTATCTATAAGGTCTTTATGCCCCAAACATATTTGACTTTAAGAGACAGCTCATACAGTTTCTCTGAAGAGGAGGCACAAAGTCTCTAGATCAACTATTGTTTCTGGTTTGTTGAAAAATAAATTTTGTTTGAGATCAAATGGTTTGATTAGTACCTTGGAAAGCTATGTAAACTTGATATAAATTATGAGGGTGTTGCCCTCTCTGATTTACTCTGTTTGAAAACCTTGAGGGCCTCCAGCCCGCCTGGACTTAAAAATACTAGCATTTGTTTCCATTAAAGCCATATTTTTAAAGCTTGGACAGGGTGCAGGAGTGCTGATTTCCCTTGATTAGCCACAGATATCCCACAAGAAAAATAAAGTTCCTGAAACTGCTTTTTTTGCAGTTTTCATTGAAAAAAAGCCCACCTCGTTGCTTCCTTCCTGCTCCATCCCCTAATGTCCTCAATAACAATACTGGAACACAGAATTGTGGATCTGAAAGTTTGTGAAGAGATGTGTACTTCAAAGGGCGGCCAAAACACCAAGGATTTGCATAGCTTGTAGCTAACTCTCAGACCCCTAAGGCCTGTAAGTTAGGTACCCAACTCTCCACATGAAATCCACTCCTTACTAACACATGGGTTGATGAAACTGATTGCAGCAGGCATTGGTTTTATATTTATTTACTAACATGCTTGAGACTGCTAAAGCAAACAAAGGATTGTTCATAAAAGTGTTTCCAGAATATAAAACTCCATCATTTAAAGGCAACAAACAAAAACTACAACCAGAAAATCGGCCACTCCAGCAAAGCTGAAGCATTTTCATACTATTTTCATAATCTTTGGGAGAAACACCATACATGGCCTGCTCTCTGTGCCAGACACTTCTATACATGTATAGAGGAAATAACAAGTCTCTTAGTCTGGGACAACCAGCAGTATAGCCCTTACTTGGGGAGGAGGGTCAGGAGATCAACCCAGACTACTTATTATCCCAGACCCTGAGCCAATCTGTCTATCCCTGAATGTGTTCATCTTAGCATTAGATAATGCATGCAATGTGTCCTAAAGAAAGTACAATGTGCAAGCTGTTTATTAAGCAAATTGTATGCAGAGCAAGGCAAGTATGTTCACTGCTACTGAAGTATGGGCATACACAGATGCTACAACTGCAGCAGCAGCCCTGCAGTCAAGGGCAATGCAAATGAAGAGCTTAACTGTGGTACACTGGTGATGCAAGAGCAGGTGCTATATTAGCAAGGACACTTGGAGAAAGGCAAGGATACTTGGAGAAAGGAGAATCTGCTTGGTCTTCAGACCCCACACAGGATGAGCATGGCTGACAGCTAGAAAAGTGGGAGTTTGTGGTCTGGATTTGTTCTTCCCCTTCTGAGCAGAGGTCTTCTCTGAAGAGGAACTCGGACACATGCATGAGCATCCCATGCTGATGTATCTGGTTTCCTTTCAAAGGGTGCTCACAGCCTGCTGTGCCAAGGTCCCTGCTTTGCCAAGAGGATGTGTCTTCCCCCCAGGAGCACCCGCAGGCACACCTCCACCTGCCAAACAGCTGCTGTTGGCAAGCTCAAATTCACCATCCGGTCATTTCCTCTCTCTGGTTTTGGTCCATCTCTCCTCCCCAGCACGAAGGCTTCCAGCAGGAGCAGGCTGACCTCTCCCACCAAGGGAAGGTGTTATCAACACTGTGAGGAGTGGGCTTGCCTGGATATGGGGCTCATCCCACTTGATTTGAGGAGGCAGATCTATCTTAACACTTATCTCCCTGTTAAAGCCTCCTCCCTCTCTGACAGTTATTTCTATGTCTGTATTTCATACTCATCACCAGCACCAGGAGTGAACCTTTCCACAGACAGATAAGTGGCACCAAATTAAAGAGCATTAAATGGATGTCTTTCCATATTTAAAGAGCCAGTAGCAATTTGTATATCCCAGGCTTGCCAGAGATGGTAAAATCTAATCACTTTCCGTGGTTTAAATGCTGTGTAAACATGAGGTAATTGTTCTTATATGTGAAAAATGATGTGTCTCATGTCAAGAATGTGTCAAGAATGTATCAAGACCAAATTTTTAGCTTTGTGAAATATTATCGAGCACAGCCCCTGCTCAGCAAATCTTTCCAGACTCAAATAAGTCACCAAAGCAAATAAGTATGTTCTTATTTATGGGACTGAGAGTTTATCTTGATTAGATATAAAGGATGTAAATAATGGTTCTCTTGTAGACAACTTCTAACATAAAAGAAATAAACTATATATCTGTTTCCAGTATATCTAAAATACACACATCAGTCATTGAAAAACACTTAATGCTCTTGATAAATGAAATGCATGCAGTTAATCTCATCCATTTGTCCCTTAAAACCTAAAAATCCATGTTTTCTGCTCTTTTTTTTTTTTAGAAAGGAAATAACAGCAAAATTCACCATTATGTGTGAGGTATAATCTGTTAACATCAAAGTTAATGGTTTAGTGAATGGTTTTTCAAACCACTGTTTCAAGGTTTTACATGTTTGCAAAAATTTCTTCAGCAATTATTAAGATAAAGTAATAGGAGAACAGAGTTTTAGTATTTCGTCAATGCTAAGAGAATAGCTAACAACACCAGACCCAGACCTTGGGCATGATCTGGGCAAGGGTGGTGGGTTTTCCCACATTAACACTCAGCCTTTGGGGACTAGATATCTAGCAAAAGACCTCACATAAAACAACAGTAAAGACAAAGAGGAAGAGCTCAAGAGCACAGTTCTTTCATTGGAGTACATTTATCTCTGAATTGTTTCATCATGCAGCTTTCTGGATGAAAGTTTCCAGTCATGCATATTGAGGTAACATCAATTCTATGTCACATGGAGGAGCATTAGCCGTCAAATTAAACTAAAAATCAGAAACAGGTGAAAACAAACCAATGCATTCACAGTCTTCAGTCCACCATTGACTGTGCGGTATTTACACCCTTTCCCCAGTGAAGTGAAGGCTCACGTGCAGCCCAGGTGAATGCAACAAGGCTCTCTTTCCTCTGTACTGTGATCTTGTTTTTTTCTTTCTAAGCATTTTTGTCTCCCCATGGCATCAGCAGGAGATTCCCTGACAGTTTCACTGTCAGATATCATCATCTGTGAAAAACTTCATTGTCCTCAGTATACGGGGCAGATTAAAAAAAAAAAATTAATAAAAATACTTCCATTTGCAGTGCAACAGAGCCTTATGTAAAGTACCAAACTATCTGCAGCTTCTGATGTGTAATAACCCATTACCTACAATATAACATATCTATCTTGCACAATATAGACCACAGCTTTGAATTTGGCAGTTCCTTCATCAAGACATTCTTCAGCAAGTCCGTAACTCCTGGCTGACAAAAATCTTTCAGACAGCCATCCATTGTTTACATCAGGGATACAGCAGAACCCCAGTCCAGGTTGCAGGGGAGCACAACATTGCCTCGCTCTTATATAAACATGGCAGATGTGAACAAAACTCAGAAATTCAGCCTCACAGCATAGCCAGGTGTTACAGTCAGTGAATGCAAAAAATTAATTTCCTCTGGTGGCATTTCCAAACCCTCATGTGGCTAGAAGGAATTTTCCTTCTCTCATTCCCTCTTCTTCCCTCCTTTTCTGCCTCTGTGCTGAAAGGCTTCAACCTTCCACCTTCATGAATCTTCTGCAAACTG
The DNA here is from genome assembly GCA_013396655.1 of Campylorhamphus procurvoides. NCBI lineage: Eukaryota > Metazoa > Chordata > Aves > Passeriformes > Dendrocolaptidae > Campylorhamphus > Campylorhamphus procurvoides. The sequence goes on along the minus strand of WBMV01000298.1, from coordinate 716,475 downwards.
AGAGAAAATGTACTGAGTCTTAAAACACTGTCTCAGAGGCTCAGGTTTCTCCAGGCACCTCAGGGTGGTCTCTCAGCCTCTCTGTGGAACTGCTCAAGAGTTTCAGCTTTTCACAGTACACCACCATCCAAAACTGTCCTCCGTGCTGCCAGTGAGCCATCCTACAAAGGGAGCAAGGGGAGAACAAGTCACTTGAACTTTTGAGAAGTTAGCACTGGTCCTTCTGTTTGTTTCCCCTTCATAATTACAAAATACCCCAAAATACAGGTTTTGATCTGCATTTTGAGCTTTAGTAGTTTCAAATCCATTGTATGTTTACTTTTTATGTTAATAGTAGACACAGAACCAACTGTTTAATGCTGTCTGAGTGGTACTTGGCATATAAGAAACATGTTACCTTTGGCCTGAATAATTTTTAAGAAGTATGGAGGGTGAGTAGAGGAGTCACAGGAATTATTTTTACATATAATGTTTAAGATATATAAATGGGGTGGAGCTTAAATCCCTGAGCTTTTGGAGATTATGGTCAGGAAACCATATTTTATGTGGTCATAAATAAAGCAAGAAAAGTATCAACTTAACTGTGGCATGTACCTTTATGTGGGTATATTATAGAATTCTAATTAAAATGAATGCAGTAATAAACCAATCCACCCTAAACAGCAAAGCAAAGAAACACAACCTCCCCCTTTTCTGCTGCTTTAATGGCATTCTGAATCCCACAAATAAAACCGGCGAGAATAGACATCCTGTTCTTACACGGTTAAAAACTCAAGTTGTGGATTATTGCAGTTTCTTATTGTTTCAGGACTCTTTCCAAGTTACACTTTATCTCACCAAATACCAGGTAGTTTGGGACTTTTAGGATACCAAAGAACCCTGCAAGCAATGATCAGCACAGGCAAAGAAAAGGCATCAGTGGACAGTCCATAGCCAGGCCTATGCTGACCCTTCCCTGCACTCCTACATTGCAGGATCAAGCACACAGGAAACTTGTACTGTGAGAACTTGCTTCATAGCTCTGCATAGATGGGGGAAGTCACAGCTTGTATGCATGTGCTCTGTGCCAGCAGCCACAGAGAAAATTATTACATTCATTGTCTGGGAGCAGTGGTAGGAGGCAGTAATGAGGTCTGCTGAACCCTTTCTTTCCAAAGGGGGAAAAAAATAACTAAGCAGATATCAGCAGGATCAAAATACACCATAACTAGAATAGAAACATCACTAGGATTGCTTGTCCAGCAGGTGCTAATGTAGGATCACTTCTGCTGACAGATACACCAGTGGTGGCTCTAAAATCCTGACAGCTCAGAGCTCTCTGTGCAAGTGTCTTACTACAACCAGTTTTCTTCAGCCAGCAGGCAAATTTCTTCGAACTTTTGTTCTCTGGCAATGTCTAAAATGCCAGTATTTACTGAGGTTCTGCTTTTTGGGAGAATGATAAGAACCCAGGGCTTACCACCAACAAAAGAATGGTGTCTTCCAGCATTTGCCCTTTTCCCAGCAGTGGGTTAAAAAATAGCTATCCATTGATTCAGTTCAATAATCATTTACATTTAAAGCAAAAATTGTGCTCCATTTCTTAATTATTCTTGAAGTATAAATCTTCTTAAATACCATACTATTGAGCAGTAATTTATTTTCCAGCTGGATGCAAGCTTTCTAAAACTTGAAACATTAAGTTCAAAGGAGAATCATAAAACTATAGAAAGGCAGACTCAGTGGTACTAATTTCACTTCTGACAGATCTTGGTCTAATACATTCTTAAAGATATGAGGAATAGAACATCCACAGGCAACTTCTTTCTGTGCTTCTTGGGATTACCCTTGGAAAGGTTTTTCAGGGTCTGATCTGATTGTTTCTTCCTGCAATACAAGTTGCTTGTAAAGCATGGGCATAGAGAACAGATTGCACCCTTCCTATTTGTAACAGCACTTTCTAAACATGATACATAATTTGGTGTGATTTTATGGGACTGTATGCTCACTGGGAACTGGTTATTTAACTTATTAGTTAAAATGATAATCATCTGAAGTCACTGGGTAAAAAGCAAATGTAAGAACAAATGCACATTTGTTTGCAAACAAAGATAGTGAAGATAAAACTGAGAATCTACCAAATGTTTTCACTAGCTAGAATTCATTCAACATTTCGTTAGCTCTTAAATGCGTTGTGAAGCTTACTTTTGAGGTCCTTCTCACAGGCTAAGTCACTGGCAAGAAGTCCTCAATCTATGGATGGCATGCTGAAAACAGTTCTCCAGTAGTTGTCTTATAGGGGAATATCCCTAATATGTTTCCCATTCCCTGTGCTGAAACCTCCAACACAGTGTTTTGCTTTCTCACTTGAAAGTGTTCTCCTGTGATGGACTGGGAGAGTCCCAGTGAGAGAACAGGATTCTTGCAGCAGGTTTTGGAAGTGCTTCTTTCCAAGCATCAGGCTTCTTCAAGCATTGTGGAAAATCCAAAGTTGTCTGGTAGGGGACTAGTTAAGACTAATCAAACAGGATGTGGAGAACAGCATGAAAGGCTCTGGTCTAAGACTGTGTCTGCACTGTGTTACTCTGTGAGATACAGATTTATTCTTGTAATTCTTTTCATCACTGGGAAAAACACAGGAAAAAGAAAGAAGCAGCCAAAATGGAGCCAGAACTTTCCTTTGAGCAAATGGAGAAAAAATTGCCTTTGTATACACACAATTAATATCAAACCCAAACTGTTTACATGAAATTGATGAAACCAGGGTACTATGAAAGAGTGAATTCCTGCTGTGAATCAGTCTAAATTCAGTTTAGGGGATTTTGGCTCAGGACTGTGAAGGTTAAATTACAGCATATAACACAGTATGTCTGCAAGGTTACTGCTGCTCAGAAACAACAGCATAATGCATACAGACACTGTATATGTGAGAGAAAGAGAATGTCTGCCTTGCCCTGGCCAGCTTTAAATACTCAGCAATGTTATAGCAAAGCAACTCAATACTCAGTAAAAGATGTTGGTGTTTTGGGTTAGCTGCTTGAGAAGTTTGTGCAGAGGGAAGGTTTTTGTTGTCTGTGCAGTGCTCTGAATTACAAGATGTGTCATATAACACTTATGTTAGATAGTGTGGGGGCAGTCAGTGAATGGTAACTGTGTTCTTCTGAAACAACAAGAATGTCATGTAGCACTTTTGGAGAGATAAGTGAACGTTTGGACTGGGAAGGGTATGCAAAGGATACCAAAGTTCAGCAGCTAATTAGAGTGTTATCACTTGCAAAGCAACATAATTGAATGAATGAAGTCATGGCGTCTAGGGGAAAAAGCTTGTCATTTGTTAAATTATATTGCGGTGTACATGAACCATACAATGGTGACATTCTCAGGAATGCAATGTAGCAGAACGGGGACAAACAGAGGTTTAGTTTAGCTCCTGAATTTAGGGCATCTGTGAATGTACATGACCTTATTAGCTAGTCATATACACATTGTCATGTTATCAGGAAATCAAAGCTCCAACTAAAATTCCAGTAGATGAAGTTTATAATTTGGGAACATGAAGTCATCCTGGCATAAACTTGAAGTCATCCTGGTATACTATTTGCCCAGCAGTTATTTGAACTCTTACTAAAAAATATTTACTTAGTGAAATTATAATTTCTTCCAAAAGGCAGATTTACAGTTTGACACAGGATTTTCCATTGAAATCTAGGTCACCTTTTACCCCATCCCAGGCTGGGCCTTAATCCAGTAGCTTGCAAGATATGCAGGTGATCTAAATGGGCATAAGACTGATTTTCTGTCTGTTTGAGCTAGCTTGATGCAACTGAAAAACTCCATACAGAGGAAGGCACACTCATCTGAAGCCATTCTGGCTGTGAGTGGGAGGGAGACACACTGCAGCAGGACCTGGCAGCTCTCTGTGAAAAGCTAGGAGAGCAGAGACACTTAATTTCTCAAAAAAATGTGGGATTACCCAGTAAATCACATAACCTTGAACTGTCCAGAAATGTAACATGAACGTGGTGATAGAATAATCACTGCAGCCCATTGACGTAAACAGGACGACGTACAGGGACATACCAACACTCTGAAGCACGAGATGCAGAAAACCGACTCCATGCAAGGGGAAAATGAATGACTGGAGTCTTATCTCACATGATAAGAAGCATTTACTTCTGAAGAAACTATTAAAGGACCAATTCTCAAGCATGCCCTTAGTTAGGGAGTACTAATTTGGCAATTATTTGTAGTGAAGAATGTGGTCGCTAATGGGCCAGTCTTGGTGCCTTTGCAGAAATCTAATAATGGTTGGAAGGCAGATGCGATGGAAGACATGGAAAGATGCAACGGGTCATGTGAGCTTACAGGACAACTTTGCAAATCACACAGGAAACATACGAAACACTCAAGTGATCCCCTTGCTGCTGTTATGAAAGAGGTATTTTTCAAATATGCCTGAGGAACCCAAAACAAGATTCCTTCAGTCCTGAGTATTTCCCTTACCCTCCATGAATATGAACACATATTCTTTAGGAAAAATTTATATTTAAGTGTAGAGGCGTTTTCTGAGATTCTTTTCCAGTGTGATGGTCATTCCCTTTTCTGCTGTTTTAGTGTTTCAGTCTCCAGGCAGAAAAACACTACGATGCGTCCACAGCCAGTTGTCAAGCAGATATTACATCAATTCACAAACACAAACAAGAGATGGACTTCCAAGCTAACAGGCAAAAAAACCCCTCACCTGCTGACCATGTCTATGACTATTGAAGTCAAAGGAAGATGTCTGCTGCTATCGGTGCCGCCTGCCTCAGACGATGATGAATTGCAAATAAGTTTGTGCAAAGCATGGATCAGACAGGATATGGGACAGCCTGGATTCTTCTAATAAATTTTTCATGACAAAAGACTGGACCACCTTTAAGTCATGCCATGATGTAGTGGATATTTGCTTGGAGTAGTAGAGAAATTAAAGCAAACACAAATGTTGAAAATACCGATTAAAGACATATAAAGAAAAGCGGAGGCTGTGATTGGCACGTTTTCCTAGACTTTACTTAGTTATCTATTCTTAGCTACTTGCATGAAGAAATAGAAAGTGACCAATATATTGGTACAGAATTCTTCAGGCAACCTTTTAACATAATATGCGACTGCTGGTTCTGAATTGTAGTCCAGATACTTAGATAATAAAAACATGGAACGTGAACTAAGGCAATAAACACGTAAAGACACAGTTTGTGGCTTAAATCATTCCACATTATTAAAAATCCAGCTCATCCAACAGTACATTTTCAAACTCTTCTGCTTTGTGATTTATTACCAAGGTCATCATAATCAATTACTTTTAATTAATAGATGATGGAAACATTAATTGGTTCTATTTAAGTTTGATTGTATTAAATTATTCTACGAGTGATCAAAAATGTATTTTGAAAGGGAGTTTAAGCTAATATATCAGCAAATGAGGCGCTATAAACATGATTAATATGCACATTAGACTTTCCTTATCACTTTTTGTTGGCAGTTTTTATCCGGTCACAGCTGAAATTCCATTGAGTTCTTTCTCCTTTTGTATAAAATACAGATTATGTGGAGACAGCCGTCTGAGCAACTGGAGTTTCATCTTGTATGGCCATTAATTATTATTGCTCCTTTAGTATTTCTTATCTATCATGGAGATGTAGGACTGTATTTTTATAGACATTTGCAGTTAGGAAAAAAACAGACTTTCGTGTGATGGCGCCTCAGCATTTTTTTATTGCAAAAAGGATCGACAACACAGTTTGGACATTTATGAAAGGGTTGAATAAGATGTTTACAGCTGTCATCATCCTGGAGGTATGTATTTTTGGTAATACACCAGGGAAGTTGCTAGATGGTACAGACTGCTTTTGCTGCAACATTTTTACTAGGAGCTTTTTTTTTGCTACATCCAGAATTATGTTGTATTTTCTTCAAGGGAATCATATGCAATATAAAACTTTTCACTGAATTGTCCTTGCAGTTGGGGAAACTTAAGAATACATTGCTTTCCTGGAAGTTTGCTAATGTGCATGTGTTCTTCTGCACTGTGCTTACCTTTATTTTCTTATTTTGATTACTTCTCACTCCTCAGAGGGGGAAAACTTTCACTTCGGATTCAAGAAGAAAAGTGTTGGGCCAGATACCTGCTGCTACTGCAGCCATCTCAAACACCCCGCCACCGTCTCTGCTGTGAGAGAATCAGATGCAGAACTAAAGTGATTTCAGACACTGAAGTTTTGGTCCATCTGCAAACTTCGTTGCTCAAACAGACCCAAACCTTCTTGCCTCTAGCTCAAAGTTGCCTATCACCAGTGTAAAATCCTACTTGTCCTAGGGCTGACATTTAACTAATCAGGGTAATATCCTTCTCAGTCTCTTCTCACCTCAAAGGGTGTTCAGAGCAGTGCAGGCTTCTTTAATCCAGCCTGGGCTGCAAGCAGCAGCACACACAACGCACAGAGGTAGACCTGGACTCCCGTGTACACTGGTTCTGTCTGAACTCAGGGTTGGCATATGTTTCTAGCTGTTTGAACACTTGTTTACACACTTCAAGTTTTTGGCACAACTGTATCATGTTGGTGAGTCATACTCATCTGGCGTCTTTCTAATAGCCAGGCATCTCTCCTCCTCAGTTGTTCCCTGCTGAGGAATTCCCTGCTTATATTAGATATTATTATTAGTGTGAGCATGACGTCTTTACTGTTTCATTTCTTTCTGCTCTAAAGGTCACCCTCTTTGCCTTATGTGATATTTTGATTCCTCTCTGTGTTAGTGATTCCTCTTGCCTCTTTGTGCTCTATTCATCTCATTGGCATACACCACATTTTTGTGCCAAAACTATTGAAAGCAATTGAGCAAAAACAGCTCTAAAATTGACACAAGCTTGCCAGCAGCTTCCTCTGGCTTGCTGCACCTTCCTCCCCAGACAGCTTCTTGCACACAGCCCAGTTTTTACTGAGCTTTTTCTTAGGGTTAATTGAGTATTTCTGGTGTTTCCTTGAAACAAATACACACTGAAGTCTGGATAGTTATGGAGGGATTGCTCCCATTTGACATTGTCATATGTAGTTTCTCTTTGCTCTGAAAAGACAATAATTTTCAGTTACGTTAATTTATCCTTGTTAACATTTGTTTCTTTTGAAAGAAAATAAAAGCGGGTTTTTCTAGAAACTGACCAAGAGAATACATTTCCCCACTCTTTTCTGTAATGGCTGTTTACAGTAAATATCAGTTCTTTTCTTAATTTAATTTAAGTTCTTGAAGCAATACCTGGTGCATAATTTCCAGCTGCCCTGGGGAAGCCTTTGGGTGAGACTGGAGAGGGCATGAGAGCCTGGAGTCTGACAGCATCACACCCTGGGGGATAGTCTGGAATCAAGGGTGCATGACAGAGCATCCAAGGGCCTCAAGGACCCACTGCTGGATGCTGTGTGAAGAAGGGGTTTGTGCACCCAAAAAGAGACCAGGAGGTCTCTGAAGCATCACTGTCCACAGCAGCCAGGGTCTGCCCCACCCCAGCATGTGAACCTCCAGCCTAGTGTTCTGCAGTCTGCTTAAATTCACCTCTTACTGCAGGGGTGCTGACAGTTACTTATTCATAAAACTATTTTGGAATATTTATTCTACCACAAATTTATGCTATGTCTTTTTCAGGAAAAAAGCCTTCACAGACAAGCTGTAATGAGATAGAACTGGCTTGCTGCATGTCCAGGGACCTGATTTGCAGCAATGTAAAACAGACGCCACAAATAAAGTAGATATGTTTTCTCTCTATGTTTGTGCTGTGGAATAGATTTGATTTTTATTTATTTATTTTTGTATTTCTGTCCTTTGGGGTCAGGGTGAAAATCAGATTATATTTGTAATGGGTTCACTTTTCCAGAAAAATGTTTGAATTGGAACACTGAGAAGAAAAAATGGCCTAAGATGTCACAGAGAAAAAAATTTTAAAAACCCCAAAATGTTGATTAATGAAGTGAGCAGTTTACAGTCATGTGGGCATTTAAAAGGAATAAATATCTCCTGATCTTGATGTCTTTTTAACATCATCTGTTGGATGCCATTCAATGCTCATTGCCTCATTCTGTTGGAGGAGACGTGCAGTGAACTGCCGAGGGAATTTCAGTCAGAAGCTTAGGCCAAACATTTAATATTTTTATTATTGCCTCAAAAGTTGCAGGTGATAATAACTGAAGGATGTAATATTTGCCAACATCTTTTTTATGGTTTTGATTGAGTATTGTGCCAAGGGACTCTACACATAGAAATAAAATCCAAATGAATTTGGATCAAAATAAATAATTTTTGAAAACCTCTGAGCAATCCAAACTCAACTTTAAACATATTCATTACAACATCCATTACAACATAGTTACTACTGATTACTACATTGTTAATATTATTTCTAGGTTATTTTTTCCTGAAGTAAACTGAGGGAGGAATTCAGGTAACGCCTCAGAAACTCACACACAAGCTATGTCCGCACTAATATATTAAACAACATTAAGCATGACCAAGCACACCATCACTATTACGTATCTAGCACTGAACCTCAGATGGTTTTTGACTTGCACCAGCCACTACTCACTCTTCCAAACAATCCTTGAGACTTGCTCAGGAATAGGACATTATTCTCAATCAGCAGTTTCAGAACAGCTGCCCTACTTTGAAGACAAAATGTTAGTAGCAAAGACATTACCAAATTATGCCATTTGGGCTCAGGATAGACCTGGGGCTTGCTGGGTTACTAGGATAGCTGAGTTATAGTCTACTTTCTTTGCAGACTTCATGCAATATAAATATCGCACTTTTGCCAGCACTGTGAGCTTTAGAAACTTGTGAAATTGCCTGACATCAAGCTGCTAACAGTCTTTTGGAGCAACTAGTTGCAGCAATTGTTCTGGACAAAGTCTTCCGTTTCTTAATTGTTTTGCACCAGAGTGTCTCTTCATATTCCATAAGCAAAGGTTTGAGAGAAGGCTAAATTTTTTCACACTATTTTTAAAGAACTTTCTGTGACTGAAGCTTTTACTGTTCTCTGAAGTGTGGTCATCACAGAGATTTGGCTCAGGAGAAGCAAAGGGCAGGAAACAAAAAAACTAGCTCTAGAGCAAGATTGCTGAAGAATTACACTAATACTAAATAATGAAGAAGAATGTAAACAGATTATAGATACAGAGAGCCTGAGATCAGCTAATGGCTGAAAAAATAGATGAGAGAGATAAAAAATGATAAGACTTGTCAGAAAGAACAAAGCCTCTGTGTGCATCATGCAGATTAAGGAATTAGAGTCAAAAGGTTAAGTGTGAGCAACAATGAATATGAAAAATGGGTAAAAAAAGAAGAAAAAGGCAAGTTTGTGTCATAAATCAGTTCTAGTCTAATATTGCTGTAAGAAAAAAATAAAAATGTATTGAAGGCTGTTATCCCAGCAGATAGCTCAGGCTGGACACTGCGAAAGGTATTGGTATTTTCAGCTGCAGATAAAAGTGTCCTGTTCGAGGTACTGTAAATATTGGCCTCAGGTTACCTGTCATCATGTGCTTTGTTCTATGGTGGGAGCCACACTGAACTTCAGTCTTAAAGTCCATGAGCTTGGAGAATCTTTTAACTGACCTCATGCACATCCAACTCTGGATCTAAAGACTCTGATTACTTTATAGAATAGGAATGAAGAAAAGAGTTTCTACCAAACCTATAGTCAGTAGGTGCTGGCCATGAAATACATGTTCACAACAGACAATTATTCTTGGTATAACATTTGTTCTCTTTACTGCAAGAAATTCTTCTGAGAGAAGCTCGAAGAGGGTTGCAGGTGTCTGAAAGCACTTCTGGTTTATTGGGTAAATATGGAATGTTCCTAAATCTGCCATTTTTAGAACAAATGAAAATATATTCTGGACAGTTACCAGCAACAATAGCTAAATTTAAGTGCTTTCCTCATCTAAGTTTAGATATATTGCTGAAATCTGCTCCTGCTAGTGAAGACAAATCCAATTGGTATACATTACAGTATACACTATGGAGCAGGAGCTCTACATCTGCAATGTCTCCACTTCAGGAGCAAGAGTAGAGCACAGTCTGCACAGCAACTGGTTTGGTCCTGTCTTTCAAATGAAACTTTTTCATCCCATCTGAAATGACTAGCTATTCACATCCCCTTCATCATGTCAGTAGGGCATAACATAAAAAGGGCCTATTTATTCTAAAAAGGGACTGAGTTCTGCTCATAAAATCTCCCTCAAGAACTACATGATGACTTGTGCACAGGGGCCATAAAGATGCCTTTTCTGTGACTAATGCAGAAAAAAAAGGCTATTCCCCTTCCAAACATCCCAGAATCCACTGAGATGCACTTCTAATATTATAAGCAGTACCTAAGAACCATTGTGTCACAGCAACACAAATCAGAGTCAGAGCAAGACTACTAAGTAAGTAAATATGGCACTTGGCTTTTTAGTGCCTGCTCAAAATAATTCTCCCTACACTTAAGCACCAGGCTTCAGTTGTCTGAAATATGGGACAAGAGGCACCACAGCACGGCTGGTTCCCATCTATGAGTAGGACAACCCAGGTGAACCTCACAGCCTTTGCATAGGAACCCTGCAGTAAGGACTGGTGTGGACTGCAGCAAACAGCCTTTATCCTGAAACTCCTCTTCCTCTTGTCACCTGCTTGTATTTTCTGCATTAGATGACCCTGAAAAGCCCTAATTCTAATGAGTACCAAACAAAAGAATGTTTTGAGAACAGTGTATGTCTAAGAATTGTGCCGTTTGAAAAGGAGAGATCATGGGGTTGCTTGAGCAACCTTAATTCCCTCATTGCCCAGCATATGAGTCTTGATTTTGCAGTCTTTTGCGGTCTTTAAATACCTGTTCTTGCTCTCCCCTCACTACTGAACACAACCGATGAGTGCAGATGAGGTGAAGCACACCCAGTGGAGGTGTTTGAAAAGTTCTTACAACAGATGTAAAAATAGGTGTTTTCAGAAATGTGCCTTTCTGTGATGTGTGGATTGACTTCCACAGGAATAATGTAGGACTAATTGAGCTACAAGATAAGGTTCTCACCAAATTCTGTATCCCATCCTGATGTATGGCAGAACTAAGTTTTCTAAACCAATTTGTTATAAAATTTTATTTCTTACCAGAGCTACATTTCTGCCTATACCTGGTCATAAAAATAAAGGAACTCTCTTTGCTGAAGAACCTCTCCCCAAAAGATCAGCCCAAAGGCAACATATCCAGCAGAGAAAGTTTCAGACCAAAATCTTAAAGCATATGAACAAGTGAAAACGGAGTCTTGTAAATGAGAAGTTTGGGCAACCATGGAGTGCCAGATCTATCTGTAAGTAACAACACCAAGTGAAGTATCAGCTACAAAGTGATAACAACAACAAGGAGTTATTTCTGGCTTAGAAGAAACAAGATAACCACCCCTCCTGCATCCAAGAAAAGTATGTTTAGTTTGAAATTCTAAATAGAAATTGATGATATTTCTATAATACATGCACATTTGGATACAATATTTCAATGAAAAAGTAAGTGCATGGAGTAGTTTATCTAATTCTAGAAGGAAAGAGAAGAAGCAGCATTGGTATGCATGCCAGGGGGTCTTTGCTGGTTTTGGAAGCTGATTTTGAGTGTTGCTGAAGCAATGGGAAGCCTTGCAGGACTGGAGGGCTGCAGTGGGCTGGAAGAGGAGTGGTATGCCTGAACAAGTGCATGTATTCATGTATTGTCAGGATTGAGCTGTATGAAGTGTCAACAAGTTACCAGGCTGCAAACCTGAGTCAAGGTTCATCAAAGGAGCAATCAATCATTATAATTAAAAGGCATTTTATGAGTTGGCATCAATTTGAGAGAGGCCACATTTCACAAAAGCAGGCACAGTCCCACTCTCCACTGCAGCACCACTAAGATCTGGTCAGGTCTTTCCTAGCTGCTACCAGTAGGGCAGACATGCTCAAAAAATGGCAGAGGAAGTGGCTTTCCCTTGCATTGCTTCGTGCAGTTTTGTTGTGACTGGCTGGTATGAGTTCAGGTGATCCTTACGGAGCCCAGGAGTGGTGCATAATGCAACTAATGCACATTCAGAGACATCCCTTATGGGGAATCACTCACCTGGGGATCAAGGGACAACACTGTCAGGGATATTGTTAATATCTGTGAGCAATTAATAAGAAAGTATAAGTTATATTTTCTTGTAGCTTTTAACAGTGTTTTGTTATCTATCGATTTAGGTGCTTGAAATGAACTGCTTCTGTATTCTGTTTTCCTCCAGTCTGCAGGTCTTACGTTACTCCTATTATGTAGAATTAAAATGAAAGTTGGTGCAAGTGGTTCTCACCGCTGTGCACACTTTGAACATTTCATCACTTTCTTCCCACATAAATTGGGAAGAATTTGTGGTAAGCGAATTACCACAGCAGAACTAACAGAAAAACTGGTCCATGTGACTGAAACGGGCAGATTTGAGTTTATTTTTAAGCACTGCAGCTGTACTATACATACAGATTCATATATGCATGCACACATAAACACGTATGTATTTATATCACACCTTTAATTGTCTGACAGATTTTATCGAAGACTGATTTTACTAATGAATTATGTTACTAGGTGAAGTCAAATTTTTGCTTTCAACTGAAAGTATGAGCAGGAAAAACTGAATAGATTCATACGTAACAAAAAAGGTTCAGCCTTAAGCTTCCTGAAGACAAATCATTATCAGCATCATTAAAGGACATTTTGGGGCTCGTTATTTGATACTAACTAGGCACCTGTGGGCTCAAGCTCTCAGTATCTTTGGGTTGATTGGGAACTCCAGTCTTTGACACTGCTGACAAACTGAAAGATCAGAGTTGCATGGCATGAGAGGAGGGAAGAAAGCAAAGGGAGTGACCAGAGGTCTAGAAAAAACATGACCCCTAAAGAAAGACGAATGAATGGAGTTGTTTAGTCTTGAGAAAAAAAGGACATGCTAATGATTTTCAAATATGTAAAACATTGTTGAAAAGAGGAATAAGGGTTCTGATTTTCATGTCCAGGATACATAGGACATAAAATAAAAGGATTAACCACTTTCAGGGAAGGTTGAGGTTAAATAGTTAAAAAAAAACCCCTTGCTACCTGCAAGCATAGTAAAGACCTGAAATAGAGGGGGTTTAAGCAAACGTTTACGTGCTGATGACCTACATATAGACAGGAGATGATGATTTAGATGATTTCTTAAATTCCTTTCCTAATTTACTGGCATTTTAAATTTTTGTTGCCATTATTGTTGCCTTAGATGACACACACTTGAACTGTTTTCCCAGACAAATAACACTATTGAGTGGCGGGGGGAGGGAGGAATAAAAAATGGAGCATTACCACAGAAATGAATCTGGCCTAACTCTGAATCATTCTTTTTCCTCCCTCCTGTGCCAATCTACAGTCATTTCTTCTTAGGAAAACCATTTTCTCTGGGCAGGTTTGCTTGTGTGGGATAGGTAAAGGCTGCATCTCTTGGACCAAGGCCACCTATGGCTTCATTGTGAGAGATGGATTGCATCTTGTCCACTGCAGCATGTACTGACATACTGGCACTGTTTTCATCTTCGTTAATACAGCAAGTTCATGTGAAAGGACAACATGTGTCCTTAAAATTTAGTGAGAGAGATGAAGAGGGGGGCAAGGGAGCCCCACCATAGAAAAAGCAATGAGCTGAGAAATGCATGTAGCATTTCAGAACAAGACAACTATTGCACTCATCTGAAACTCCCATAAATTTGCACATTTCTTGCATTTTTTTCTAGAAACTACAACTTTTCTGGAGCAGCTTTCCCATCAGCAGCAATCCACAAATTGCCACTCAAGAAATGCTAAACAAAGACCTTAGCAAACTCAGCAGCTCTAGTCCTTCTTTTATTTATGTGATGCACGAGTCAAGGAAATAAATTTCCTTCAAACCAGTACAGCATGTGAGTACTGCAACCAGAAGGGGTTGTGCAGGCCATGAGAGCTATTTCAGGCCTTCAGGCAAACAAAACATGCAACTGCCTCATCCTTGTGCACCTCCCCACAAAATCCTCTGCTCAGTATTTGGGCTCAGCAGAGCCAGCCAACTTGCATGGCCAGGGCAGGCTACACTACAGACCATGCACTGGGGGAACAGGGCAGGGCAAGGAGGTCCAGCAGCATCCACCCGACTGCTCTTCAGCACACAGTGAAAAGCTCTCAGCTGCCTGCAGGGATGGGGATTATGTGTGTGGGCTGCTTTGCCCGCATGCCAGGCACTGCAGGAAGGTGAGCAATACCACAGCAGTCGTGGTTGGAGGCTGCAGGATGTTGTGCTGGCAGAGAGGAGGCTTCTTTCAGAGTTACCAGAAAGTATAGAGGTGGGAAGCCTGTGGCACTGGTTAAAAAAAAAAGGGGGGGGAAAAAGAGCTAATAATCTTAGGGTGCTGGATTTCTCCGCACCTTTTCATAAAACTTCTAATGATCTTAGCTAAAATTGGGGTTGGTATGGATGAAACTATCTAATCCTACTGCCCAGATCCCACTGTTTTTGTGCTTATTTTCAAGCTGATGTATTGTTTTTACAGGAAACAATCTGAAAATTTCAGCAGCCAGCCTTGGGGCTTCCTGAAGCAGCATGCATAACTAGGCATCTTCACAGAAGCAATGCCACAGTCCAGTAGAAAACAGAGTTTAACACAGTGCTCTTCTCTTCTACAGGGTGGCTGGACTGCCTGAAAGAAGGAGAGAAGGAGAGAAAGAAAGAGAGAGAAAGCGAGAAGTAAAGAAAGAAAGAAAGAAAGAAAGAAAGAAAGAAAGAAAGAAAGAAAGAAAGAAAGAAAGAAAGAAAGAAAGAAAGAAAGAAAGAAAGAAAGAAAGAAAGAAAGAAAGAAAGAGAGAAAGAGAGAAAGAAAGAAAGCAGATATGAAAAAAAAATTAGGAAGAAAACGAAGAAAAGAAAGCATCCTGTCGCATGCAAAAAACAGACCTAGCAGTGGCAAGAGCTGGGCAGAGTGGAGCCTTTCCTGATAATATCAGTTTACTTTTTAATTAGATGCTGAGCTTTTAAAGACAATGGAGTAGACATGATAAAGAGCAGGCTATTAAGTGTCCCAATTACAGAGCACCAAGAATCCAATAATTTATGTGCTGATAATCTCCTGGTAATCCTCCGGGTGCTGCCGGAACGTAAGCGTCCTGATTACTCCTCTGCTCTTACATGGATTTGTTCTCCTACCATTGCTGAGTTTTCCCGTTATGTTTGGCACAGCTCATTTAAAACAACCACAGTTACCTCACAGCCAAACCACTGGCCTAAGTTTAGCTAAGATGAATAGGCAGCCGTTCATCTGCGACAGAGCCTTTGGTGTAAGTGTGGCCAATTAGTCACACGTTTGGTGTTCTAATTAGGCAACGCTGGGCCTTTCAGAAAATGTGCTGTTGATTTAGGTACTTCCTCAAACAATGCTAAATTGTGTTATGTGAAATTCAATTAGTTCTTTTCTAAATGTTTCCACATCTGTTATTCTTTAAGCATAAAGTGATGAGGAGAGAAGGAGAAGTGAAAAGCCAGAGTCTCCACTGGTGAAATATGTTAGGCCTCTGGGACCAGCCCTTTTTCCAGCTTTTGACCCTGAACAGTGATATACAGGAAGGAACAAAGTTGGAGAGCTATCATGGTGAAGCCCTTTAAAATAAATCATTATAGAAGAAATACTGCAACTGTAAGGGAACGTAATCTCTTATGATAGCCATAAACTAAGCTTTGTTTGGAAACGGATGGCATGGGGAGAGCACCATTAAGCAAATGATTATAAATTCTGTTTTAAGAACTCCATTTTTTTTACGATAATAGTGATATGTTTAAATCCCAAGATTAACTAAAAAATAAGTACAGAGCCAGTTTAGTGTTTTGTGGAACAGTTTTGAGGAGTTTTATTTTTTTTCAGATTTTCCCTCCGAGGACTAAAAAGGTGGCAAGACCTCCTGTAGGAGGCTTTGAGGGGGAAGGGATGGGGTGCATTTATTATTTCTGTTGCGGCATTTTGCAGTTTTTCCCCCCGTTTGGAAGAACAAAGCACCACAATCCTTTTGATCCCTCGAACAAAGCATCAGGCTTTCAGAGGAGCTTTTCAGCACTCCTCGTGACCCATGAGGTTTACATTTGCACAAGGCTTCTCCCAAAACGTGGGCTACCTACGGCCATTGCTGTACCCATGCTTTGTGTCCGAGATGCAGCATGCTGCACGCCGGTGTATCAGTAAGGGCAGAGCAGCGATTTCTCCAGTGTCGCAGCTCAGCCAAAAACCACAGCTGTCTAAAGGTGAAGTTGTACATGCATTTGATCCTTGTTACTGTTATCACCTTTTCACTGACCAACATTTCAAGCCTTATCTGTGGCTGGCAGGCCATGTTTCAGGTTTGTCAGAGTCCGGATATAACCCGTGCGGTTTTCTGATGATATATCTTGATAAGATTTGTGGAATGCGAGAGATGAAGTTGTCAGCACTGCTTTATGGCACCTCCGTACATGTCAGAAAATGAAAATATTTTCAGAAGCGATGGCATTATTTTGACTGGTCACACAAACTTCTAAGACAACACATGTCCTTGAAAAGAAAAAAAACCCCATGATTTTTATAATAAAAGATAAAAAATTGGTCCGTCCTGGAAAGTCATCAGGCTTGACAGGGGAACGAGATGAGAAAGAGGAGGATTATAAGATGAAGCTT
The DNA here is from genome assembly GCA_013396655.1 of Campylorhamphus procurvoides. Classification (NCBI taxonomy): domain Eukaryota; kingdom Metazoa; phylum Chordata; class Aves; order Passeriformes; family Dendrocolaptidae; genus Campylorhamphus; species Campylorhamphus procurvoides. The sequence continues at coordinate 699,738 of WBMV01000298.1, read as the reverse complement.
TTTCTGGAGCTAAACTGTTAAATAACTTTTTCCAGCTGTAATTACTGCAATTGCATAGATCTATCATCCTTGAGAAACAGAACCTTTAAGTCTTCCTTTTCATAAAAAAAATCTTTAAAAAAGTAAAACCAAACAAATGCACAGAACCCTCTTTTCATCTCCCATGTTTGCCTCCGGATTCAATTATCACATTATCTATAAGCCAACTTGATCATGTCACAGCTTTCTAAACAGAAATATTTTTTTCCCCAGATGATGTTGAAATTAAAGAAGTGTAAAGCTTAGCAGAAGTTAAGAAACCCCTAGTTCCATGCCACTTCACATGCCCAACTGCAGGACTTGCTGAGGTGCTCATCTTGAGTAAGAGCACATGGCTAATTTTAGTGATGCCACAAACCTGTACCTGCCATAATCTGAGTACTGGTCTTACAAATAATAAAATATTCACATATTTTTGCTTAAAAACAAACACCAGGAGGAGACCAGCTGTGAACTCATTCTGCATTCAGAAAATTTTGAAAGCTTTTTGTTCAAGAGATGAAGGAGAATTGGAGGCAAATAAATATCCTTAATAGTTGTTGGAATATTTCAGGTATTTTTATTGAAAAATGCTGTTGCATCAAAGCCAAACTATTAGTAGCAATGCATATGTTTTTGGAAAAATATATGGCTTCTTTGAGAGAAATAATAAAAAAGAGCTATCCAAGTCAAACCTTGAGACTGTTGATACAAAAAAAAAAGGAAGTTTCTGGCAGAATCCTTTTTCTTTCAAGTAGGAGAGTTTTGTTTTTCTTTCAAACTGCAAAAGTTGTTTAGAAAACAAGACTGAGCATGATGGAGATGAACAAATGTTTTCTTCCTAAATTTAAGCTAAAGGTATTGAGCCTGATGAATATTTTCAAAGTTTGATAGAAAGCATTTAATAATAGCTTTTCAAAAAAGAAAACCAGTTTTTAATGTCTAAAAGTTATGAATTGTTGACAGTGAAATGGGTCGCCTACTTCTCATAAGGTCTTTTAATTTTCTTTCTAAATCAGATCAGGTGCATTAAAAGCCTCTCGATCTTCCAGAAGTATTATACAAACAAAAATAACTAAGTGATTATTTTCCTAAACAACATGGCTTTTAAGGTCCAAAAAACAAGCAAACTAGGTTTGAAAGAGGCCTTGTTTCCTGAAGCCTATGAGGTTTTTTATAACACCTGTTGTTTTGTTGCATGAAGTCTTTCTCCAATTTCCCATACTCAACAAGCAGATGCCTCTTCACCTGAATGAAGAGTGAGGGAAGCTGTTAAAATGACTTGTTGTCAATGACCACTGGTCTTGCCAACAGATGTATTTGTGTTTCTATTCATCATGAATGAAATTATAACCCCTGTCATTATTCACAGACCAGCATCCCAATATCCTGTGCCAATACCTTAATTGTGGCTCATTTTTAAAAACTGAAGTCCCATATTATCGTATAGTACAATTAACACTTTTCCAGACCAGGAAAGTACACATTTTCAAGAATTTACTTGCATGCATCAAGCATGTACAAAGAAACATCCGAGAGGAAAATAAATTGTTAGCTACGGAAGACTGCACAAAACCAGCAAATTGCCTGGGAGTGTAGTGAAGGAGAAACTCCATCTGTAATGTTCCTGCAGTGTAAAAGCCCAGCAGAGGTAGAGTTGTTCCCGAGCTCCCTCTCACTCAGTGTTGACCAAGCATCTGAAAATGCCCTTGTATGAAACCCTGCATCTAGAATCAGAAGCACATCAATCTTCATCTCCTGAGCTGATAGCTGCAGTCCTAATCCAGGCAGATTGAGTCCAAGCCCTCCCAGCGTGGGGGAGTACTTGGGTTTCCTGAAACTGGCTTTTAATGGGCAATAGACTGGCCAGATGAGATTCTGGTTTTCATCTCTTATGTTAATACAGGCTTCCACATCCGCAAGAGTTTGGGTTTGGTTTTGAGCTGCTTTTATCATAGTTTGTGGCTGTATTTTAAGGCCTATTGTATATTTTTCAGGCAGAGGAAAGGAACTTCTTTCTTATTTTACCCCTACAGTTGACATGGATTGGATTCAAGTTGCTTTAACTCCTGAGAGCAACAGACTTCAGGCTGTAAGGATAGCCCAGTATGCTCCTTCCTTAAATCCTTTTAACAAAAACACTAACACAGCAGCTCACTGATGTGTCATGCCTCTCCAGTTCTTGCAGAGTACCTTTCCGTGTTTGAGCTCCCTGCTCTTGCTTCTGCCCCACAATGTCCGTACATCTCCCTTTTACTGCTTCAGCTGTTCCTGGAGTGAGTCTGCTCTCCTCAGCATCCTGACTCTCACTAGCATAATCAAAACTACTATTCACCCTACTCTGGATGGCCAAAGCACTTTCTGTCTCAGTTCATTTCCTCGTCTCCTCTCAGAGCCCTGTGCCATATCTCTAACTTCATCCAATAGTCAGCAGCAGGTATGGCAGATGAGCTCTGGGGGACCGCTGTTGTTAAAGATGTGTCTCTTCCTTGGCTGATGAGCCATATGAGTATTACCCTTTATGGTGAACAGCTGATGTCATTTCTTCTTTTTTTTTTTCCCCTCTTTTTTAAAGTTGAAGCTATATGAATAAACTAAAAGCTATCCAAGCAATGGAAAGCATTGCAGGAATTCTTCAAAATAGGCACTTATGTCATCCTGCTCCATTAAATTAGTGAATGTGTAGCCTGAACCTACAGACTGACAAATCCTTTCATGCAGCCTTCTACCAGCCGAAACAGGGAATTCCCCTCATATTATGCAGTTTTGTAAGACTTTTGCCAGGTACTGTCAGCAGCAATAAACCTGGCATCCTTTTAAAGAGGAATAAACTTCTTTGCACAGCGTTTCTAGGCTCACTAAATATCTGTTCTTAGATTTTCTATTTCTAAATACCTTTACCACTAAATATCTTAATATCCCTGCCCTCATTATTAGGGACAAAACCGCCTAAGAACCTCTCCATATCCTTGATAGCAGGCAGGAACTTGTCCTCACTGTGCTCTGTCCAAAAACTTTGCCACCAGGTTAACCTGGAGCTGAGCCCAAGCTAAAAGGAGCAACCTCTAGCAGGGCTTGTGAACCAGAACATTTTGCTGCACTTGCTGAGTGTGCTGCATGGCTGGGTTTGAGCCAGCCCACAGCTGGCTGCATCACACTGAAGGCAGGGCGGGTTTGCCCCTGCCTGTCTCACGACCATGCAGATCAGCCTTCTGCCTTTGAGGGGAATGGCAAAGATTTTACTCAAGGTAAAAGGGTACTCAGTGTCAACTTCAGAAAACAGACCAAGAAACTTATCTACAGTTGATTAATCAGATACTGCAGCATTGTATGGGCTGTTGATGTTCACATTATAAAAAAGGATATTGAAAAACTGGAGAAGGTGCAGAAGAGAGCCATAAAAATGATTCAGAGACTGCAGAAAGCACCCCACACTGAAGCACTCCAAGAATTCAATCTGTTTAAGTTATCAAGAGGAAGACTGAGAAGCCACTTGATTACGCTGGGTAATACCTTCACCAGGAGAAACTGATGGGTTACTCAGGCTTCACTTACTAAAGAATCAAAGAAAGGCATGACCAGAACAAATTGCTGTAAGCTTGAAAGACAGACAAATGGAAATTGAAAAAAACCCCAATTGCTTTCCCCCAATTATTGTTCAAAAGAGACTTACTAAGGTGGAGAATAGTTCAACTTTTCGTACCTCTAAATCAGGACTGAGTGCTCTCCCAGCAATTGTACCAGTTACTGGTCTCAGAAGAGAAGTAACTCTATAAATGACCAAATGTGCTTCACCATCACCGCTTCCTCTTTACCCAGTTAGGTCCTCTGTGGCTCCTCTCTGTGGCTAGTGACAGCCAAAATCCTGACGTGGGCTCTGATAGACATAATCCTCATGCCTAGGGAATGCGTCCTAGCTTTGCCTGAGACTAACCCTAGCATAGTGATTTTGCTTGTATTTAGAAGGTAATTAGGGGAAAGGCATCTGGTAGGTGGGTATTTCTGGGACATGACAGTTATTGAAGAATAGTGGAAATATGAAGGGCATTATCTAGAATATCCAAAGACCCCTGAACTGAGTATCCTGCTGTAACAAATAGCCCTGTGGCTAGCTAGGCACTGTGTTCTCATCCCAAAGGCAAGTTCCCAACAGAAATTAAAGTTTCTGGAGTGAGGGAAGGATGTCAGATGGAAAGGGAAACACAAATTCTGTGGTCACCATCCCTTCAAGAAGGAAGTGAGAATGGCGCTCACTGTGGACTGTGGACCATGGGAAATAGATGAAAACCTGAGCTAAAACAGGCGATTCCCAATCTCTGGTTTTAAGCAAACCATGAGAAGGGCAGCAAGGCATATTGAAGAGAAATGCCATGGCACAAAGAGACTGTGCTCATATTGGGACACTAGGAAGTTGTGTAGGGTTCACAGGGTCCCTTGAAGAGGCACAGACAAAGGCCAGCAACTCTCTGGGAGTCTTTTGTTAAACTCTTTCCCTTAAAATAAGGTCCTTTTCCTGTGTCTTTCACCAGTGGGCTGAGACACAGTTTGTACTGGGGTATGACAACCCTCTGAAATGCACAGAGGTGTTCTGGATAGGGATGCATGCAGATGCACTCTCTGTGTTGCAACATCACCTTTGGGCTATTACAACCAAAGGGAGAAAACTTGTTGCTCTGAGGAGCATCTGTGCAGCGGGGGCCTGGAAAGGTCTCTGAGATGAGCTCATTCAATGCACTTATTTTCCTCCGTTCACCAACAGATGGTGGCAGAGGGAGTCCCTTTCATGCCCAAAGTTTTCAGGCCACAGCACTTGTATTTCCTTTTAATTACCTGTATATGAAAGACTACTGTGTTCTGCAGCTTTTGTCTCCTTCCTGAAGTGTTTTGCCTCAGAAGCACTAAGGAGCTCTGGGAGAGCATTGTGTGCAGCTACAGCACAACAGCACTACTTGGGGTAAAGATCTGATTTCCACATTGTGCAGGAGTTATGTTCAGTGAAAATTATATAAACGTAGTATACCAGCTCATATGTCATTTCCACAGAATGTAACAACTATTCTGTTATGTAATAGTGAGCTAATAAAGTCAACCCAAACCTCACTATATCACTTTCTACATGAAGTCACCTCATTCATCCTTCTTCTCTTTAATTTAAATCTCATCCCTATTTCTACATTTACCTTCTGAACTATTTCTAGCACAGCATATTCCCAACACCCATCCTATTTTACTGTGTGATCTAAACAATGCAGAATAAAGGTTTGCAGAATAAGGGTTTGAAAATTTGGACTGGAAATATCATGAGAACAGGCTCTGTCAAGAGCTTTCCAGTATTTCCTGCTTCTGGTTGAGCTGGAAATACTCAAAGGGTAAAATCATGACCCAGCTGAAGTCAGTGGGAATTTTGCCATTAACTTCAATGGGGCTAGAATTTCACTCTTGGTGTTTATTCCATGTATCCAGTCTCAACTAGATCTGGTGTGGTGTGAAAAGGAAAACTTTTCTTCTTTCTTTTCCTTCCTCTTGGAAGATTTAACGCTTTAAAAAACCTTGCATACTCCGCTTAAATGTAACTGTTGAGTAATGCCAAAAAAGGTCCCGTGTTACCCAAATGATCCAGTTCTTCTCTCTAAGCAGTTGCACAGCAGAAACTGTGGTATTACAAAAATAAAATTATATAAAGATTAGAAAATTAAAGATGTCTGCATACAATAACTAAAAAGATATACTGCCTCTCTTTTGACAAAGCATATATTGTAGATAGCTGACTCCATTTCAGGACCTTGATGCCAAAACCTTTTGCTGCCGGCAGTACAGTGGTTGTTGGCTGTGCAAAATGTTTGGATTTTTGCTTTCAGACAGAATTCTCCTGGCAGAGGCCTTCATCATCAGTGAAGGAGGATTTGCCTTGTTTTAAACCTGATACTTTATAATCTCTGCTTTAGATGATGTAAAATCCCAAACCTGATGCTGGGAAGCAGGTGAACTTTACCTTGTTTTATTTGTGTCTGCTACTGTCTTCCAGGAGGTGCTGTGTAATTCCTTGCTCACCAGAGACAATCCATTGCAGCAAGCCTTTTCCCTTCAACATATAAAGCCAGTTCTGTTTCTGCCAAAAAAATTCAGTTCGTTACTGTGTTCATGTTTTACATTAAAGAAACATTTTAATTGAGGGCTATTTAATAACTACAGTCCCCAAAAGCAAGCTGACCCATCTGATATTTGACATTGTACTGGTGAAGATTCAATGGCAAAGTACATTTCTGGAAAACTCCATACCTTTTTGTAAAGCCCCAGAAGCTTTGGTGCATGTCTGACCAACAAAAACGTGTGCTTGAGCAGAAACATCATCCCTGGTCCTTTCCTAGAAGCAAAAAGTTTTCTTCTAGAAAAACAATAGTAGAAGCGCTCAATTAATCCACAGCTATTCATTTTGTCTTCACTGACAATTAGCAGGCCTCCTAACACACTGCCACCTCACTGTGGCAGATGGAGAAGCCCTGCCAAGTGGACTTGGGCTGACACACTCATTCTTCAGCTTGTATTTCCTGGTGCAAATAGTTTCTAGCTCCTTTCCAACAGCCAAATCCAAAGGAAAAAAAATATACAAAAAGGGCTTTGTTCTCCTTGAAAAAAGTTGTGGCTGTGGTCAGGAGCCCCGTGCACTAAGCCAGGCCGTGAGGAAGGGAGGGAAACGCAGTCTGCTGTGTCCTGCCAGGCAGGCTCACAGCCCCGTGGCTCGCAGCCCTGCCGAGATGCCCCGACTCAGACCTCCGACCACCCACCTCCTCCATCCCTGCCAGCCCACAGCGAAAACCTGCCCCTTCTCTGGGCCGTGCAGAAGCCAAATCCTGCTTTCTTCAAGACAGACCAGGAGGAAGTCTGCAACAAAAGAAAGAAAGGAAGAGCAGACCTGAAGTGCAGATTTGGTCTCTCTTGCACCCCACCATCTGAGCTTCCTGGGCCAACATGCCAAGTGATCAGATACTCTGAGATTTGGCAGCACTCTTTCATGGTCACTCTGTCTAAAATATAGTTGTAGTGGCTTTTCTAGCCACAGGAGGGGCAAAATGGTTTTCATCATCTCTTCTGCCCATATTACCAAAAGAAGATTGCTGGAGATATGCAGACAGTGCCACAATCCCCCTTTGAGCTGCTTCCTTCTTACACAGTTTCTTAGACAGAGTATCCCCCTACAGGACAACGCAACCCTTGGAGCAATGCCTTTCCTGTTTGCCTCCTATGTTACCACTGAGTCCTTGATTTGATGATTTCAGCTGTAAATATTTTCTTGCATTTGCTCTTTTCAACTTGTAATATTGAAGGCAACTGCCCTTGTCATCTGATCATTTCCTTTGTCTTCCTAGAGATCTTCTCATCGAGGCCATTTGCTGTGTGGCAGAGTCAGGTTAGCTCTCTAGGGTCTGCTGACTGGTACAAATTATAGTTTACCCTGCAGACTGCAACAGGGCCTTTGTAACCCCCTACGGTTTAAAATACAGGTTTCTGCACAGCAGCTACCAGGCTATTGACACACGTAATTTTTTAATTGGCCTTTAAGAAACTTCCCACACATGTGCCAAAACAAGGAGTTTTCCATGTGGCAGAGTCAGGAAGGATTTTTCCCCCTGCTTCCCTGCAACAGTTCAACACCCAAGCCCTTGACTGCCTCCCCACCCAGCTTCCACTGAATTATACCCTTCACTGTTGGGCATGTGGAGCTCCCAACCCTGTTGAAGTGCCTTGTCTGCAAGCCCAGGGTCTCATACTGACCTTTTGGCTGTGGAAGAATTTCCCTTCTAGACCACACTTATTGTGTCTTGAGAATTTTCTACCTACCCCTGTGGCCTGGGGCATAATTTTTGTTCAGCAGGATCGCCTGAGCTTGTTAAACCTATGCTGGATCCCAACAACGCAAGGAATTCTCATCCAGCAAGCACCAGGCCCTGGATCTCTTCTGCTGCTGATAACAAGATCAGCTTTTTGAGGTTGAAAAGTTTGCCTTAACTGACAGCTTTGGACATCGTATAAGATATTTGCATGAATCCTAGCAGCCTGCAGTATTTCGGAGGACAGGGTATATGACCCGCTAGCCCCTTCTGTCTTTAATTTCTAGGAAGCTATTATAGCGCCTTCCAAAAAGGCTCATGTCTGCCTGCCAGCACCACATTAACATGACTACTGCTTTGAAACAGAATAGCTGCAGCAGCTCAGGATCTGTAGTGTGTCCCCCGCTGCACTGCGTAGCTTTGCGCACGCCTATGTGCCATTAATGAATCATCACATGGGAAGGGTTTTCATTATTCCTTGCTTTTCCAGCCCTGGCATTTCTTGGCAAATGCATAGCCCAGGCCACAGCAGCTGTCTGTCTCGCTCTCCTGCCTCTAGATTAAAACCATTTTTTGTTGTTGTTGTTTTGAAGTGCCTATTGAAGTGACAGGACAGAGAAGGATGGCTAAACCCAAGTCCCAATATCTTTATTTCACGACTACACTAATAGCCTCTAAGAATTTTTCTCTGCTGTACTTCAGATAAGAGCGGTGAGTCTATAAATTCATTAGCGAGTAATGGAGCAGCCTCACTTTATCTATGTCTTTTCACAGGAATAGGGTTTCATTCTGTGCCAGGAGTCATACATCACACTCAACATGTATGTCTCCAGAGCCAACTGAGAGAAAGTGCAGAAAAACTACTGTTAACAAGGGAGTAATTACATTCAGCATAAATTAATTATTGGTCACTCAGGACTGGTGGGAAAGGGCCACACAGACTGTATCTGACTGAGTTCCCACCTCTGAGGGAAGAAATATTTAAATATGAATCATAAGACAATACGAGGTGGGCCTTTTCTGGTCTACTGGTCTTTAACTGCACATACTTGCTAATATGACATGTGGCTTATTTGCTTTAACACTATAGGTACATTGTATTTTTTTAGGGCAAACATGAGTGATAGTCAGTCGGGACAAGGGTCATTTCAGAGCAGACAGCGTCAGACTCGACCAAGGGAAGCCAGGAGGGACTTTAAAATGTAATTCAGCCAAAAGAACAAGACACGGATCAGCAAGCAAGTGATGGAAGGTGTTCGTGAGGAATTTAGATTATCACACACTGCAAATAAACCCTGAGAATCTGTAGCAGCCAGAGGCCAGGGAAACCTGGCTGGTAAGCAGAGAGGAGCCTTCCCACAGGGAAAAGATGCATGCTGCACCCCAGTCTCTTTGCCAAAAGTGTTAGTGTTAGCTCAGGAAAGAGTGTTAGCTCAGGAAAGTCTAGTTGTGCTTGAACCCTGAAATGACTAACTTGGAAAGGTGTAGGGGGGTGTAAAATAATGTTAGGCTAGTCTCCAGTAACCAACCAAGAGATTAAAACTGCTTGTTACATGTATAGCATTAAAACTGTTTCCCATCCTGACAAAAATCAGGAAATTCAAAGTTAAAGGAATCCGCATAAATGGAAATTCTGGCCGTCATGGGAAATAAAAACTAAGATGCAAGTGACAGATGTACTGTCAACTGGGAATCTCAGCCTGGAATTTCCTGGCTTTTTCTTTTCATTGAACTGACTGCTCCTAAAACAATGTACACTTACACCAGAATTCATCCCTCCTCGTTTCCATTACTAATAGATATTCATACATACAAATAAAGTCGCAGAGACACATAATGCAAATTAGACTTTTTTTTTTTTTTACTGAATGCTCTTCAGCATTCACCTAGGGAACTAGATAAGAAAGTTATCCTATTTGTGAAGGCCCAGGTTTATTGAATCGTAATGACTCCAACACTCAGACCCACCAGCTATGTTTTCCCATAAAAAAGAAGCCAACATCTGTCTTGCAAGCCTGATGTTTGAAAATTCACCTGTAATATGAAAAATACAGTTTCTATGCTCAGCTCCATCCAGTTCTGGTTGCAATGCCCTGAATAGCAAGTTATTTTGCTATATGGTCCCCTTGATTTGCTCAGACTTTTCATGTTAGACCTCAGAAACCTTTCTTTTAATGAAAATACTGGGGCCAGTGACTTGGTATTTTATAATAAAGGGGTGTTTTTTTAAAAAATTCCCAACCACTGCTAATTGACCACACCACACTGGAGAAGACAGTGGAAAACTTTGTGTCTGTGGAGCTGGTTCATACACCCCTGCAAGTTCATAGGGAATTTCAAATTTCAAATTCACTTGCAACTCTAACCTCTGAGGCTTGTTTAAGTTTAAAGATATACCTGGAAAAAAAAATCCAGTTTATCTAGTGACTGCAATACACTGTATTGTCAATTTTTTACTACCTGCACCTCTGGCAGTCTCCAAATCCCTTCACTGCCAAAAAACACAGAGTGGGATTTTGCAGGTCCAGTTGGACGCAAAACCCAGCAGTGGAGAAATCCTGCTAAACCCCAGTGGGCAAGGAATGGACACCTTGCATGTGGCTGGAGATGGTCCCACATGCCTGGACACGTGGTAACAGATTGAAATCAGCTGGTGACACTGCCCTGCACCCCCAGACTGTCTGGGAGATGAGGCACTTACCCCAAGGTCAGGGCTGAAACCAAGGGCTTCTGCCTCAGGGGCAGCAGTGCCTGCTGGGGTTGGGAGGATGATGAAAGGCAGTGGACAATAATAGCTTGAGCAATCTGATTTTAATCCATGGCTTACATGTCTCCCCAGCATTCCTAATTCCTAATACCCAATTCCTTTTATCGCTTATTTCTCCGATAGGAGCCATCGTTATTTCCAGAAGAAATGCAGCACAGTGACTGACCTGCAGCATCTCCAGGAAAGTAAGTGTGGCAGCCTGAAGCTCAGCTGTCTTGCTCACAAAGAAGCGTGGCAGTGTCATAAAACCATTATGCAACACTAACCACAGCGGAGTCACTTGCACCTTTTTGGAAGGCAAAGGCTAGCCTTTTGCTACCCAGAAGAGGCCTTTTTTTTATTGTGTAAGGAGGCTGCTTTAGGATCAAGCTAGATTTAAAAGAAGTTTAAAAAGAACATCCTGCAGCTCAAATAAAGTGAGCCTGCTGGCTTTCCCCAATGACTGGCACTAGAGCAGATTATTCTGGAAGAAAGACATTCTCACAACCTCATGGCTTCAATTTCTCAAGCCAAAAAGTGGAGAGAAATCCCACAGTTATTAAAGCCAATAAATCAAGGCTTGAGAGATCTTATGCATGGAATCAGAGAGCGCTTGCATTTTTCTGCCCTCAAAGCTTTAAGGAAAGGGTTTTTTTCTCCTTTACCTCATCCACCTTGGGTATCTTAAAAGTAGGAAAAGCACCCCTGGGACCTGGAGGGTTCTATGAGTTGTAATTACGGACCCTACTTTTAAAGGTTTAAAAGTGCATCTTTATGGGCTCATGCAGTCCCAGTAACAGTAATAGTGGTTTATGTGTTTGATTGACATAAAACATGCCTCGACATTAAACATTTACTCAACACACAGAAACACTGGACCGTGTTCATGTTTTCTGCGTTGCCTTTGCACCCCTGGCCAGTGACCTCGCTACAGCCCTCCTGCACCCCTGCTGCTGGTGCTAATGCTGTGATAGACCCCTCTAAAGGCAATCATTGCCTCCTGCTCCCAAAAAAAGTGGAAACAAGCCATTCCCACACCCTCTGCTTTCACCTTCTCAGCTCAACAGAAAATGTGAATTTCCAGTGAAGCCACAGTGGTTTACAGGCCATCTTTATAGATGATGCTGAAATGCTGTTAAAGTAAATGAGATCTTCCTGCAGTTTCTCCTCACTTGTTTCACCATGCACTGCAATTTAATCACAGCAAATGTCAGCATCTATTGTTTTTAGTGGATCCTCAGTCTACCCATTCTTCTAAAAGCAAAAGTAGTGTTTTGCTTGTGGGAGCCATTACAGATAAGAAAATAGGAGATAACTTTCCAGTGGGCAATTTAAAAAAAAAAATCTGTATTTGTAGCTAAGCCCAAACTCCTTTTTAAACGTGAGCACAAGTTTTGATTAGGTTTTGTTATGCTTCTTTGTGCTTTTGGCCTTTTCTTAGATGGAAGTAAACTTCATGGAATATAGAAAGCTAATATCTGACTCATATTGAGTTATCACTTCATGCCCACCAGAAATACAAACCCAAAAAGCAAAGCAAACATACAGCTGAAAGGTCCCATTTCAAATTTTTGTTATCAGAATTTCATAATTAAAAGATGGTGGAGAGGAAAAAGTGCAAATCAAAAATTACCAGTGGAAATTGGAAACAAACAGCAAATAAATCCGATTAGGGAAAAAAAAAAGGCAGTCTGCAGATAATTCAAGAGTGAAAAAAGTTCATTACAAATGACTTGCCCTGCTGCAAATTTTTAGTAGCATGTGTGTACAGTACATCATAAAACTTCTACCCTTGACATATTTTAAAAGAATGTCATTACTGACTGGAAATTCAGTTGGCAGCTGGAAACCTGCCAGAAAGCAGACTGACTCTGTATCAGATGGGGGAACTTCAAAAATTTCAGGAGACAGACAGGGTTTAGAACTTCTCTTCCTCACAACAAGAGTTTCAGGGAAAAAAAACCCAACAACAAAACAAAACAAAATACAAACAAAAAAAAACAACCCAAAAAGTTCACACACACAAAATTAGGCTCTGGATTAGACAAAATTAATTTAAAAAAAAAACCCTCAGGAGCACACATAAGTACAAGACTTAGCTATTTGAAATGGGAAAAACTAATCAACTTTTTTGGGAGTTTTTTGTTTGTTCATTTTTTTAATTTAGCTTAGACTTTTTTTTCAGATTTACCTCAACTCCTTTCATCAAAAAGACTTAACTTTTTATTTCATAGGTGGAGTGAGGTTTCTGAAAAATTTCAAAGTGCCAAAACTGAAAAAAATATTCAAAAATCAAAGCAGGGAATCCCATCAGAAATGTCTATCAGCAAACTGTCTTGTCTTCAGCTATCTAAGAAAAAGCAGGGGAGAAACTAGTTTGGTTTTGTACTGCTTTGATTTCCCTTTTTTCTCTCCTCCTCTGTTTGTTTTCACTGTGGATTTGGGGGTGGAGGTGGTTTGGTGGGATTTTTTTACATAGCATCTCAACATATGGGTCTATGTATTGACCTAAAGCAATTTCTTCTTGAAAGATTTATCAGCAATCATTTCCCGTGTTTCTCTGCATATAGCATGCAAGAATGGTTTTGCTATACATCCAAAAATTTCTCTGTTCCTCCTTCTGCCTTGTTGCATTTTACTTTCCAGGTAGATAGTTTAATTAACACTTACTCTGCGACTATTTTTGCTCTCTCCTTCCTATACCAATATGAAGGTCTCTGGGCAAACTTTTCCTCTCCGGACTTTCTTGTCCTCTCCCTTGTGCTTTTCTCTCTGTAGCAAGGCTGACCAGAAGGGATGAAAGCTGTCTGGACAATATCTTTTAAGCAGCCGAGGACTGTCTATCACAACTGCTCTCCATTTACCGCAACCATGTGTGCATCTGCACAGTTTACAGTTGTGGGTTTTTGGAGGGGATTGTGGTAAGATTTTATAGGCTGCTCAAGATGTCCCTTTGGGTGTAAGTGCACCTATCTATACAGAACTGTATATACATGCATCCCTAGAAAATGCTTGTGTGTTTTTTTATTTACTGTTACATCCTGAAACCAAGCTTCCTTAAAGAAAGAAAACAAAAAACAAAACCAGCCAAACAAACAAAAAAATCCCAAACATGCTGCACATCAATTTACAACTCTGTCATGCTATTTTTTTCCCTTTTCTGTTTTCTTTTTTCCCTCAAATGAATCTTCTATTATGCTGTTCCTTTTGGCCCTGAACCTCAGATTTTTTTCCTTCTTCCCTTTCCACTCTCTTTTTACCTTATGTTCTCTTCCTCTATTCTTTCTCTACCTTTTCTTTTCATCTCTGCCTTTACCCCACCCTCTAATTTGTCCTTTGCTTTCTTCAATGCTCACCCTTCTTGCTGCAGTTCCCTACATATCCATCTCTTCCCTGCAGTTCCTGCATCTACTCCTTTCCATCTAGCACCTGAGTACTGAGATATACCCTCTTCACTGTTTGCTCCCTTCCTTGAGATTTTATGTCTATTGTCTATCTAGGTGCTCATGTTATCAGTAAAAACACACATTTTGGTAATGTTCTAGGAGAACAGCAGCAGTGTGGTTTGGGCTTTGGGTGTCTGTTTTCCTGTTTCACAGTCCATGATGCAAAATGTTGTTCCAAACCACTCACAACTTCTGTGAAACTGTTTCTGTCTGGCATAGTGCATTAATATCAACTATGAAACACAGTAAAAAATTGTTAGGGACAAAATGATTGTTGAATGTTTCTGTAATGCTGATTTGCTCTTTTTTTCTGCTGGAAAAATTGATGTCTTGTTGGCTTCACTATTTGGAAATAATCATACAAGGAGCTTCATAAAAGTATTTCTCTTTGAAATGCTGCATTTCACTGATGTGAAGACATTCCACAGATGCATGCTGGTTTTGATAAATCTTGTTGATTTTCCATTATTCAGGATGGATCTTGTGGTCATGCCCAGACAAGGACACTTATATAAGCATTTTCAAAATCTGATTTTTTTAAAGTTTTTTTTTAAAAACACGCCTAGCATTTTGGCACATTTAATTTTTACAAATATGTACAAAAGTTTCGTTTATATTCCAGCATAAGTGACAATTTTTTTGGTAAGGGCTTACTGCAAAAAAAATCTCAGTCCCGTAGCAAAGCTAACTGAGCATACATTCTGATGATATTGCTTCTTGGCTGTACCAAGACATAGGCACTAACTCTTCAGGAAAAATTCGATATGCTGTTCCTAGGAACATGCATTAAGGTCTAAGTAAATCACCTACAAACACTCTCCATTGGAAAGTCTGTCAAGGACTTGCAAACAGATGATCAGGCAGTTTCTTAATGTAGTTTCTGGGTACCTTTTACCTTTGATTTCAGTACACATGAGGTAATATCGGTTCAATTAATCCCTTGGAAACAGTTACTCACCAAGTCAGTCTTGATGCAGGCAGGTTTGTTGTGATCCTCTTGGCAGAGCAGAGGGAATGCCTCAGAGCAGCAAACAGCACAGCTTTGGCTTGCTGCAGCCCAAACACCCAAAGTACTCCCACCCCAGGAGAAACTTGAATGCCCCCAAGAGGCCAGTAACTTCAGGAAGAGCAGTGCAACTATTCAAAATGAGAATTTAGCTCCAAGAAGCTGATTCTGCAAACACTTTAGCACATGTACAGCTTTCCTTTACAAGAAACCTCAAAGAGAGCCGGCAAGTGTTGCTTCATGCAAGTCAAGTCAGTCATATGGCAAAGTGTTTACGGGATTTGGATCTAAAATTTGAAATAATTTCAGGACCCTTAAAAGCAGGAGCTAGATAATCATAAATTCCCTCCCCCCACCCCACGCCCTTTATTTTTTCTAGCAGGAAAGAAGTGTATAATGATGTCATGCTGCAGTTGAATCCACTGCCTGGACACCCAGAGGAGTTTGCTTTCTCTTGCAGTGTTTGAAGTTGGGGAATGCCCTACAGCCCTGGGGTGCAGGACAGCCATAGACTCACACATGGCCTCTGTCCCCTTCCCTGGAAGCCCCTTGTTCATTCCCAGAAGTTCACAAAACAAAGTAAGGCAGGATCAGATTTTAATAAGACAAGCTGAAGAATGGAGAGTTTGGCTATGAAGAGGGATGGTAAGAGCCTGAACTGCTTGGGCCAGCCAAAAAGATGGAGGGTATGGGAGGATAGAGCTGACGCCTGTTGATCAGCAAAGGGAAGGGATAATGGTCATGGGGACCGCAAGGGCAGTAATGCTGGGCTGGGCTGCCACACTGGCCAGGCAAAATGGCACAGAGAGAGCAGAAATGTGGCCAGCAACTGTTTTATTTCATTTACAGCAGTTTCAAGGGGCCTAATAAGGTTGCCTACATGCATGTATCCCACACAAGGCAGCTCTCCCTAGATAATTGTAAAGGTCAAAGTAAACTTCATGGCAATTAACTTTCCTCTGTTTTGTTTTGCACCAAATTTAGGAAGCATTTTGACACTTTTGATATTTCATCTGCTCAATGGCAGTAAACCAGGAGAGGCAGGTGAGCTTTCAGGTGGCTCACCCCAGAAGGTGTACTTTTCTCTGCTTGCTTTAGGACACAGCGACTTTTTAAAGCTCTCCTGAGACAATTTACTTCTGCCTTGACTTCATGTGCATGTTGTTTCATCATCTGAGGCCTCGTTTCATACATACGTTTATAATATGGGTTTCATTTCAATAAGCTGGGAAAGTAATAAATTTAAAGCTGACTAACAGTTGTTTTATGTGGCTGCCAACCTGCCAAGTAGCATTCTTAATTATTGCCAGGAAACTAAGTGTTTTGCAGCCATGTGTTTTACATTTCAGTGTAGTATGTCTTGTCAGCCCTCTCCACTGGACTGACGGATAGGCCAGTAATTTTTGTATGCAGAGAGGCCTGCAATGGTGGGTGGTTTCTTTGTCATCAACAACAGCATGATGGACGGGAATACCCCAAGTGGTCCCCCTCTCCCAAAACAAGCTGTTGCAGAAAAGCTGTAGGGAAGGGGTTAAACCTGAGCCCAGAACTGTAGTATTTTTTCTATTTAAGACTGTAGGGCAACTCCTTATTAAAGTTGTCAGCAAAGAAAAAGCATAAACATATTACAGATTATATATGTTAGAATAAGATGGATGACTGTTTTGTTCCTTATGAGCAGGACAGAGTGAGATGCTGCAACAAGCAGACTCCCCTTTTCTTTTCCCCAGACAAAATTCATTATTTTTGCACCAAAACAAGCAATCTTTGTGGGGCTTGTTTTCTGCAGTCTATGTTTATGCTCCAAAATGTTGGTCCACACTTTGGAAATTAGCCAGTAAAAGGAAGACAGAAAATGAATACTTAAAAAAGAAACACTGACCCAAACAGTCTTGTTGCATGTATTCTCCTCTCCAGAACACTTTGAAATCTTAAGAGAAACTTGACTAAGTGAAGAGTGCCTCCAGTCCCTTAATTTGTAGAACCAATACTTGTTTTTGTTGATTGCCATCACTGACCCTAGAAAGGTTATAAAGGTTGTTTGTTTTTGGTTTGGTTTCGGTTTTTGCTGATAATCTAAGTCTTGAGCAATTTTTTTAAAATGGCATAATCATAAACACACTGCTAAGAAGCAAATTTTTGTGTTCAGTTAATTTTTTTTTCTTTTAATAAATTACATGTGTGAGACAAATCCCAATTAAAGAAAGGCTCATCTCATGAGTATCTTGGGCAATGCTGCAGGATATTGCTCTCCCTGCACACACATAACCTAATTTTAGAATGGTTCCCATTTTTTTCTGGTGTTGCAGAAAATCCTAATAATGTTTACTGCTTTTTTTCTCTTCAAGTAATTCTGTTGTTTTGTTAGGGATGGATTAATTAGTGAATCATTATTCCCACTTAGGCATGTGAAAATCTGGAGTGTGCTTTTATCCATTTCCCAAGAGTAGGCACTGGCACTGTAGCAGAGGATGTGGAAGAAGTGTTTTTCAAAGTAGCAGATGTAGCAGCTTTTGGGAGCATCTGTACTGGTGTGGTTTGCTGAGGGATTCCCACTAAAAATTTCCCCTTTAGTGAGTCAGTCCCTGTGTGTTTCTCACAGGTGAGGCCCACTGTTTGGAAAAAGAAAACCTCTAAGGAAAATTATCATTAAAGGTTATTTCTATTGATTATTGCAATTTCTAACTTGCTCTCTGTTTCTTCTCAAATAAATCAGTTTCTTCTGAAGTTTCACATGCCAATTCCTGTCTCAGGGCAACATTTTGCCGAGGAGATTTTGTGTAGGGGCAGATGCTGAACATAAATGGCATAAAATTCTCCTCTCACTTAGGTCAATAGCAAATTCCCAATGACTTTAGTCACGTCAAATCTATTCACAGTTTACCCTGACATTCCTTAAAGAGTCTGAGATCCATATTTTTGAGGTCTATCAGCATTCCAAGTGTGGACTTAGCCTACTCATCCCAGATTTGCACAGGGTACTTGGCAGAGAGACTCTCTGCAGAAGGGCAGGCACCAGTGCACACTGGACGGCAGTGAAGGGTGACCAGAGGCTGAAGTGATGAGGCTGTTGGTAGTCAGAGGCAGCCTCACATGGGATCCAACTAGCATGGCCAGTGCAAAGAGGAAAATAGCCTCCTTCTTCTGATCAGCACGGTGCAGTCTGCGTTTGTTTTTGACTCTGTGCTGATCTAGATCTGCTGCTATTTATGCCACTAAATAACCAAACCTAAGACTGTGTGAAAATGTCTCCTTAAGCTTTCAAAACTGGTGCACAGGTTTTTGTATCACTATTTGCCCTCCATTTCAGGGCCACCTACAAGGAAGTGCTGGCTGTGACTGCTATAGAGCTGGCCACCACAGGTAAGCTGCTTCCAGGGTGTGAGGTTGTTTTATTCACTAAGCCAAAGGCAAAGCAAGTACAACTGGATATTAAACCAGAGGACACTGGCCATGCTCTGAAGGCATGGCCTAAGATTGAGTCTGGAAACTGCAATAAGCCAGCTCTGTTACCCAAAGTCATTTAAATGTGCTCTGAATGACCAAGTCACAGGAGATGCTGCTGGCATCCAGCTTTCTCCTCTCTTCTTTTTAGGGAGAATCATTCAGTGTTCTCATGGCACATCAAGGCATCTCAAGGAGGAAGACTGAAGACAGACCCTATCTTGCTGCTTACTCTCTGAAGATAAACCAGGTGCCCCGGTGGCCACCATAGAGCACAGACTGTTTGCAGGGAGCAGAGGGATTGACTTCTTCCTTAAGCAGCAATTATTTTGGTATTTCAGAGTTACCCCAGCTTATGACAAAGCAAACAGAAAAGCTATATCCAGTTGTATAAAAAAAGGAGTATCTAAAATTATTCCCATGTGTGACGTGCTGCTGCTGCATGACACTGAGTGCGGCAGCCAAACCAGTAACAGTTAAATCCTGCAGATCCCCATAAAAATGCACAGTACACAAATACACAGTAAATGA
The DNA here is from genome assembly GCA_013396655.1 of Campylorhamphus procurvoides. Taxonomy (NCBI): domain Eukaryota; kingdom Metazoa; phylum Chordata; class Aves; order Passeriformes; family Dendrocolaptidae; genus Campylorhamphus; species Campylorhamphus procurvoides. Next base: position 680,718 of record WBMV01000298.1, on the reverse strand, counting down.
AATGACTGAATTAGAAGCAGAGATAAGTGAAGGACAACACTTTGCTGCTCAGTGTTCAATATCATTGCCAAAGTGCTGAGGCATTTTGCCACTTTCAGATTAAGGGGATTTTTGCATTTAGTAAAATTTTTGGCAACTGCTGACTAACTTCTTCTGCCTTGCTGCATCACTAACAGCCTGGGCTCTTCACTTTAGTTGTGTGTCCCCTGGCTAACTTCCCAATGAAATGTAGACATTCATTTGTTTTTAAAGTTTCATTTTTACAACTTCTGCTTATAGAGAAATCCCTCTGGCCTCAGTAGTGTGTAGGCGAAATTCACTGGCAGTGAAATCTCCTGATGACATGTTTGTTTACCAAGGCTTTATAACTACAGTGGGCAGAGCGGTCTGGCAGGAGCACACCCCAGCACCCTGAGCTCAGCTCTGCTTCTCTGTCCCACCAAGGACTGTAGAAGAAGTAGAACAGAAATTAATAAAATGCTTTATTATACTTCAAGTTATTCCATATTGAGTTGTCAAAGATGTCAACAAAAGAGGCAATTGATGTATTATCACCTTTTTTTGTTTTGGTTTGGTTTGGGTTTTTTTTACCCTGAGAAAAAATAACATATTGATGTTGAAAACAAAGTTTCCCATACTCTTCTTTCATCATCTGAGCCTATGGTTTTCTCTAAGATGAATAGATCTTAGAGGAAGATGGATAGACAGAGGCATCCAGATTAGATGCCATGGCTGGAGAGAACATAAGCCAGTGAGGATACTGACATTGCAAGTGTGAGCTGTCCCTGAGTACCACCACACTTCACCGGTCCAGATCTCCCCACGGAAGACATAATGTACTATATAGTAAAAGCAAATGTAGGTGTACCACACAAATGCATCTATAAGGAGCCGGGATGCCCCTTTGAAGCAGTTATTTCTTTTTCATGGTTCTCCCATTAATTTCACCATTGCTGTGTGATTCAGTTATGGACGTGAATTCTCTCAAGTGTAAGTAAAGATTAATTCCAAAACTGTGCCTCCATCTGGCACTGACTTCTCCTTTCCCTTCCTTTACCTTGGTTTTCCATGCCCCATTGTGCATTGACCAGGGACTGGACCACATAACCACATCTAAGCTGCCTTGTAACCTTATCTTTCCTCCCACCCTTTGAAAATAGCAACAGAAGAGGTGAAAGGCTTCAAAACCAACACAGAAAAAAGCTGGAGGGGATATTTGAAGAAGGAACCTGCTCCCCTGTGGAGACAGGGAACTGACGTGCCTGTGATGTGGCTTTCAACATGTCAATGCCACAGGAGCACTGGACAGATCTGCCACTCTGCAGTCCTCATGTAGCAAAGGCAAACTAATAGACAACATATTGGAAATATAGCCTGGATTAAATCTCTCTGTTCTTGTTCCTTTTTCCTTCCCCTCTGGCTACCTTGTGATCAGTTTGGCAAATCTTAAGGATTACAGATGTAGTCCTAGCATAAACAAAAATATGGCACGTTAGCTGTGCAGGCTGCTTTGAAGATAAAGACTGACTTTAAATTCCACAATCCTGAGGGCTCTTGTCGCCTTGAAATCTGATTTCAAAGCTCAACACCACTGAAATGTCTTGTTGAGAGTGATGACAGCAGGCAGTGAAGTGTACACTGTATTGTCACCACCTGTGATTGGTGGCAAAGTGCATACTTTGGCTACCACATACTGACTCCCTAGCTGTGGGCTGCCTGTAATAATGCAAACAATAACTGCTGGCTAATTTCAGTCCTGTAAGTGTGGTGATGAAGTATTGCATAAACTCAGAAACCATGAGAGCTAAGTGGATGGAGTCTGTTTTCACTGTTTTCAAGGGGCACAGGGAATCTTTACTGTGTCAATCTGTGGAACACAGAAAGAGGTGCACACATTCCTCCAATAATGAAAAGTCATCAACTAAGGAAAGACCAAGAGGCCATGAGGCTGTAAACACTGACAGTTTGTTCAGGGAGGAGCTGCATTTGTGAGAATAACTCCAGGACCCTGCCATTGGACTGCACAGTATCTGGCAGGGCACCAAACAGGAACAAAAGTCACACAACAAAAGGGTTCCTTAATGGGAGCCCAGCCCTTTTGCCTGGACACCCCCATCGGACAAATTTCGCTTACCCTGCAAAGCATCACACCTTGGATGGAAATAGGTAATGGGGGGCCATGTGGGTCCAGAGGTGCTCGAGGCTTATTTTCCTTCTGTACTTCCTCTGCTCACTTATTGAGGAGCAGTGGAGATGGCCATGGGAAGGAAGGCACTCAGCAGCAAGGGGTCTGTGAGGATGTATCTGAGTCTATGCTGACACCATCTCAGCACCATAATTCCCACCACACCTGGGGACCAGGGCTGCCTGGGAAACTGGGCTGTTCACAAGGCCAGTAATGGTGAATTGACTGTCTGATAGTGAAATTGTGGGGATTTCCTACTGATTTCAGTGGAAATGGGATTTTGCCCATTCACTTACCTCTGTGGAAATGAGTATTAATAGCACAAAAGTTTATGTGATCTTTAGCTGACACATTCCTTAGAGGTTTCCCGAACGCTCCTGGGAAGACAGGACAAGTGTCCTCTGACTGAGTTTTAGGAGTAAATCCAAGAGCAATGCAGAAGACCTGCAGCTGGAAAAGCAGGCAGATAACCAGGTGAGGCTATCACTATTGACAAGACCAGGACAGTAAGGAGCTGGGAGTGACACAAAGAGGCTAATGGATATCAGCCCACTGGGTAGTGATAGCTGACCTCTTGTTGATGAAATGAACTTGAACTCTTATTTGTCATCAAGAGAATGCAAGATACCTGGGCCTAAATGGGGCAGTACTCACAACATAGTTAACTAACTACATATTTTTTGTCCAAGATTAAGAGTTACTGCTCCTCAGTGCTCATTAGCTCTACCTATGGTTCCAATGGAAATGTTACACCTCTTCCATGTTTATTTTTCTTCTAGATACGAAAGCTACAAAATAAAAAGACATATTCAGTAACTCCAGTGAAGCCCATAGTGGGTTGGAAAGTGTGTATTTATCAAAATCTCCAGAAAGTTATTCAGCACTCCTTTTGATTACAAATGCAATGATTTTATTTATTCCCTACTAATACAATTAATGTATTGGGTGATTTACAGTAGCCAAAACTTGAGTTTACCCTCTACACAGGTAGGGAAGAGGTGAAGGAAGAACTGTGAAATATTGCAAAGTGTATGCACTGTTTTCCAGTGTTCTTGCTCTTGTCCTAAGTATTCAATACTGCAGAGGGTTAGAAGGTGTTGATAGAGTCCTCATGTGACTGGAGGTTATTTGGCCCAAGGAAGAGGAGGGTTGTGAACAAGAAGAAGCATACACATGATGTATCACATTCTGTAGTATTAAAGTACTGACTAGGGTCAAGGAGTAAGGGAAAACAGAGCAGTGGCAGGGAATTTGGGGAATCTAGAGGTAAAATCCTCTAAACTTGCTCTCTAAATCTATTACTGATGGCCAAAAGCCTTATGAGATATACATAATGTGGTAAAATAATCCTGAAGGTTAAAGAATGAGAGACCTGATCAAAAAAATAATTTAAGCTGGGAGCCATGTAGAAGCGAAATATTTCAACTCAGCTAAAAGGTCAGGAGAAAGATCCTGTCATGTTGGGAATGGTGGTCCAAGCAAACACTAACCGATCCTTAGAGCATGACTCAGGGCAGCATGTCTCATCTAACGTGAATAGAAGTGGCCAGGTGTTCTGTTTTCACAGTGGTGAACTATTCAGTAGACAAGAGTAAATCCTGATGATACCAGATACTTCCTTTTTATCAAGCAAAGCCAAACATCAACAGGTTCTATTTGCTGTCAATTTCAAGGAAAAAATGCTTGATGTTGAAAGTGGAACACTGTTCCCTTAATTTGCTAGGCATATTGTGAAGGTCTGCCAACAGGAATCTTGCACTTCTGCACTACCTTCACTCTAATACAAAGAATTCTGACAAATGTGTGCTGGTAAAGTGTTTAACTTTTTGCACAAGCACAAAAGGTTGTTTTTGTCCTATTGACTTTGGCGTTACTTGCACAGGTGTATGTTTCTCTCACCTTATAGTTTTAAACTATATCAATTAAGATAATGAAGAAAATAAGCAGAAAGCAAAAATCATTATCCTCCCTCAAATGCAATACTTAAAAGTGTAACGTGTGAAAATAGTCTCCTAAGAATAATAATAATACTGAAAGTGACTTGAAAATCAATAATGTAAAAGTAGTTGGGAGCAACCTTGAAGTTAATTAACTACTTTATTATTTTTAACTGAATTATAAAAATGATTCAATTCTACAATAAGCAGTTAGACAGAAAAACTTCAGTTGTTTATAAAATGCCAAAGGTTGCGACAGTGGTCAACTGTCTGCAAGGAACTTCTCCAGGGTCAATCAGAAAGTCCCTGCCAGAACAGGAAATGTTACACCAGTTTCCCTAGTGCTCAGGTTGTATTATATATCCCAAACTATTTTTCCTGTGAGAAAAAGCTGACATCTTCTTTAAAGAATCTCTTCAATTTTACTTTTCTTTGCAACCTGAGATTTCATTATGTTTACTTTCCTTCATATTTTCTTATCTTCCTCTAATAACTAGTACAAATCTGGAAGGAAAAACAATTTTCCAGTCTCAGGGGTTTGGAACAGCAGAGTAGCTTTCTTAAATCCTAATCTGTGACTGGCAATTATGGCCATTTCAAGGTTCCCTAGGAGAATTATTGTCTTCTGAAATATTTTGAATAGCTAGCTGTCCACAACTTTTCCTTCCCTCAAAAAATGGATATATTATCATTTTAATGTCTGCTGCTGCTGCTACTGGGAGCAATAAACCTAAGTTCATGTTCTCCCACGGCATATGAATCAATAAGAAATAAATAATACTAAAATATGTGCTGGAATTCTTTTACATGACAATCTGAGAATAAAGGTGGTGAAAAAACACTGAAAACTCCAGACTGGCCCAACAGCAAAGATGGAGTTCCTCTCACCCCACATTAGTCATTTTAGTCAGGCAAATGGTATAGAGCAGTCACCTAGACATGTTGTGAAGAGAGAAAGGGAAATGCATTTCCAGAGGCACTTTATAACTTAAGGTAGGGCCAAACCACCCACAGGAGTACTTGCATCTCTGTTGAGGGACTTCTATGTAAGCATCTCCCCTTTGCTGTGTTAGCCTGCCTCATACAGCATTGGTTTATTGTTCCCTTCTTTTTAAGGAGAAAGAGGTCTCAGAAACACATAGGAGTGCTGAGGGGGCAGTTTCACTTTGCCACAGTACACACAGTATGGCTCAGTTATGCATTTTGGTCTCCTGCCTGAGTCAGAGCACCTTTGTCTTCGCTTGCTGCTGCAGCATTTGCATCTCTCCAGTCAGCAGATCTTAATGCCCTATCAGTAAATGCAGGTCTTTGAATTGAATGTAAACATTCTGGAATTCAAGTAACAGAAGTTATTTTCCACACATCACACTTAGTCTTCTACCAGGTAACAGACTAGCACTAAATGAAATGTGACTTCTGCAAACACTGTGGAAAGGGTAGGAATAAAAGTGTCATACAGGCTTAGATCAACTCACATCAGAAACAGTTCAGCTGTCTAATTTATCAATGCATCACTTAAACACACAGTAAGCTCGATTACTTGCACCCTTGATGAGCTTTCTGAACTGAACATAAAACTGTGGGAAAGAGGGACCACAAAACTGTGGCATAAATAACAAGCGGATTTGGTATTATCTGTTCAAAGATGGCAAGTGAGAAAAGGTAGCAAGGGGAATTAATGATTTAGGATATGAGTGTTGTGCAAAAATAAGTCATTTTTGTCCTTTTGAAATCCTCTTTTGTCTGGGAAATGTTTAAAATTGGTGTGGTATGTACAAGTACTATCAAAGAATGCAGATTAAACATTTCTGTTTCTATAGAGGAGATTCCTTTCAGAAGAATCATGGCACATTATGCTTTAGAAAGAGAACTTACTTCAGCAAACTGATTTCTGCAACTCTTTACAAATTTAAAGTAATACTACTGTTTTACTAGCATGGAGAGGAAATACTACATTTACAAGGGGAAAAGATCAGTCTTTCAAGGGTTTGTCCTCAGATGTGTTAAATTCCAAGTATACTCCACCAGGAAGAAAAGCTTCATTTTGGTGAAGGTTTCTGAGATTCAAATATTTGGTGGGGGTTTTGGTGGATTCTTTGTGTGTTTGTGTTTTGAGTTTTTGCATTTTGTGGGTTTTTTTGTTAGTTGGTTTTTCTTTCTGTAAATAATATTTTCTGAAAGAGAAATATTTTTCATTTACATCAACATCTTAATTGTAGCTCTGTAGTTTAATAATAAAGTACTTGTCATACACCCAAATAGCAAAGTATTAGCAAATTTGCTTATGCCTATAAACATATTGATGGCTTTTTTACAAATACAACCCATGACTATACTTTAGAAATTCAGTTTCAAATAGAAAAAGTAAAGTAGACCCCATAGCATTAAATTTGTCATGTCCTATATTGACATAAATTGCTGATAATTTCAGCTACAGGTCAGTTAAGGGGAGGGGGAAGACTCATAACAAAATTGTAAATGCTTAAAGGTTGTGCTTTTTGTCAGAAAACATTGTTGAGTCTGCCAGCGGATAAGCTTTGCATTACTCAGAAAGTGATAAATGCTCGCCAATGAATGAACAGATAATTTTTGAAGTTGCTCTTCTGTCATTAAAGGGTTTATAACGTTGATAAACTCATAATTTTTAGGCATTTGAAGAAAGTTTCACAATCTGAAGAAATATTATCACTGGCTGCTAAAAATTTGTCTGGTTATGTGAACCTTTCCAGCTGTAACAACAAAAAATAAGACCTGCATAGATGTATATTGACTTGTATTTATATATTATGTATGTACACATACATTACTATATGTACAACTCTACCTAGATGTATGTATGTGTGTTTGCATACCATAATAATATTTATTTCTTCTTTCTCCAAATCATTTTCATATTCATGTAATTGCACTTCAACTAAAGACCTTCTGTGCTATGAAGTTAGAAACTTTTCCTATCGAAAAGGAATTTTAAATTAGATAAAATTGGCTTGATAGTGCATATGTTCAGCAAAGAGAAATATTTTTCCTTCATGATGATGCATTGTCATTGCCCAGAACAGTACTTAGTAAAAAACATTCATTTAAACGGGTTTTAATTTCGGTTTTCATTCAGAAAACAATTGTTTTATTATGGGGGTGCCATTAAAGGAAAATAGTAGGGACTTGCTAAGGCTAAAGTCTTCACTTTATCATTTTGATTTTAAAATTAAAGCTGGTTCTTTAGAGTCACATTCTCCCAAAAAGCTACGAGTAACCAATCTTAAATTTAGGTGAATGGAAAGGCCTTCCAGAGGCTTTCAAAGATACCTATCTATTTGTATTGATCACTTGGAAGCATTGAAAGACTTAAAACTGAGACACCAATTGGAAGAGTTAGAATGGATCTCATCTCAGGGAAGGACATTGAAAAGATTGACAAAATACAATACCTTCCAGCCACTGCTCAGTAAAATCAGGTACTATCCTGTTTTACAATGAAATAATACTCTGTATATGTGATTTTACAGACAACTAAAAAAATTTAAATATTTCTTTTATTTAATACTGCTTTTGCTACGGAAATGAATTTGTTTGGTATTCCAAGGTATGGGGAGGGGCAGCATTACATAGTTAGAAGCTGAAACACATGCCAGTGTTAAACATTTCAAGTAAACATACGCAAGTAAATGTACAAATGTTTCAGTATTAGATTCATATTTTACAAAAGCAAGCTGAAAGAACTTTACAGGACCATATTGAAAAAAATAAATGGTGTTAGATTAGAAATGAGCATGTAACTTCTTGTGCATCTGACATAAGCATTTTCAGATAATTTATGCCTATATTTGCCATTACCACCATCCTTTATATTAATTTCCAATAAAACATCAAGACACAGAATAGACAGATCTAGTGTTATGTATACCCTTGATCTAAATGTATTTGACAATGTCTACAGATATTTCATGTTATCAGTGATGACAGTTTTGCGTGGTAGAAGAATATTTGACTGAGTTGCATTCATCAGGATTCACAGGCAAAGTAGAAGAGATATCCTATTTGTACCCACGTGCATGACAAAACTGTTACAAGCACTAGACCACAGACTGTACCTTCTCAGCTAGGAGATGAGTGATCCAGAGTGATCCCCTGAGATACAGCCAATGGTTTTCAACATGCCTGAGAGGTTGAGACACAAGCTGAGTACCTGGGGATTTTGGGGGAGTAGATCAGAGGGGATATGACAGCAATTTCCTACAGTCCCTTTGCTTCATTGTGGAGGTGAGGAGCTGGGATTGCATCTAAAAGGCAGATCAACCTGATGACGTTGGCCTCAGGAGACCTTCAGAACTTGGGATGGTACAGTCTTAAAGTTGATCTGATAACACAGCATCCTTATCCAACTCCTCATGGTCTGCATGTAATGCCAAGGACATGGTTTGATAGCCCAGGGTAAAACATGTAAAAACCTAGTTTCTGGTGGAACAAACCACATCTTTTCAGAGAGAGAAATAAAAATATTTGAGAAAAAAATGTCTTTCAAATGCTAAATGTTACTCACTAATTTCACATTATTTGATAGGAGATTTGAATAAATTTCAATATTTAATGCTGTAGTCAAGGATTTTTTTTTAATAATTTAAAGCAACTACTGACTGGTACTTGTATATCTCTCCTAAGATAAAGTTGGACGTGTGAAGGGACATACAATTTACAATCACTGAATAGAAACTTCAGTTCCCAGCAGGAAAATCCTTATATACAGTATGTGTGAGAGAAAAGGCAGTAAAGATACCTAAATTGCAGTACACACATATAGCAAAGAATATAATTTATTTTGCTACTTAGAGTCTGCATTTATCTACAGCAAGAACTTAAGTATGATTGCCATAAACTTTGCTAAACACAGCTTCACAAATTTACATATAAAAGAACTCATTTTATGCCTCATGTAAGTTTATAGAAAGTTTTTATAACACCTTTCCTCCCATTTGCCATGTTCATCTCTAGTTCCACATATGAAAATTAATGAAGTTTTCTTATCCTGCAGTGGATGTTTAGATCTGCATGGGTTTAATTGTTCTGCTTCATGAACTGGTGTATTATTTGACTCTCATATAGGCTGCCACTCCAGGGAAAAAAAAAAAGCCCAGTTGTTCTGCTGTTTATTTTTGAGGAATGTCTTTTCTAACTCGGCACCACCAGAAAGATTGCTGTTATCAGTGCTCAAATACCAGTCACTCCCTTATGAAGCAAGAAAAGATACACCGAGCAGTCCCAGGGACTAAGGAAACTTTGGCATTTCATCAGTTTCAGGGCTAGAATTTCACTGTCAAGCTCACTATCTGCTGGGCCCTCATAGATAAACAGTAGATAGGAGCTCACAACACATTCCTTTCATGTTCACTAATTTCAGAAAGAGACTCTGCAGTCTAACACCAGCACATCCCTTGAAGTCCTATCTCTCTGCTTGTATCTTTGGCAGCCATGTAGTAATTAGTAAAACAGAGCAAAGATATTTTACACCACTCTGTCCACTTGGTTCTGCCAATATGAACAAATGCTGCAAGTTTTGGCTGGGAATGGCATTTCACACTCTGTGCTTGGGTTATAAATCCCTATTTAAATATGAAATTCTTTAAAATTAGTTAGGATCTAAACTATAACTTCAAACGATAAAGGACTCTTGCTATGGTAATTTATAGCTTTAGGAACTAAGTAAGTTTATCTCATCTATATTTAATGGAAGTTTAAGACAACTTATTAAAAATGAAATCAAGATAAATAGAATCATGTTATCAGTGCCTCATCTTGCTGAAATTAAATAAGATATTGTGCAAAAGTAAAGCTTCTTTATAGCTAATATGGGAGGGTTTTTTCTTTAAAAAATATTTATCCTTTTTTCTTGTTAATCTTCATAAAGCATTCTCTCCTTCTGGACTAGATTTTGCCACCCTCACTCAGAGTAACCGACATGTCACAAATGGTCTCACTCTTTGCAGTTGACCCATGTCTAAAATAAAGTGCTGCTCAATAAGAGCAGAATGACAGTCAAGGAACAACCTCCATCTTCATTTTCAATAAGGTATTGGAAGTATTATATATACACAAATTACATGGGTATTGTAATATTACTCTTACATTGTATGTAACAGATGCTTGTGCCTTCAAAAGTATTGTTTCACTTCAGTGGCTGAGCATTTATATATTACCAAGCTGAAAAGCCCTCCTGCTTTGTGAATGAGTGAAACAAATGCTGTTTTAACTTTGTATTTCTTGAGCATCTTCCACAAGATAGAAGATTCTAAGGATCGAATCCAAGCCTTAAATAAATAGCTTCTGTTTTCCCTGATGATTTTGGCCTGAATTATGAATGAGTCAATGGTAGTGCTTGAGGCGTATTGAAGTCATGAAAGGGTTATAATTGGAAAAATGGGTTAGCTTCCACCAAATATTTAATTTGTAATATCATATTAATTGGTGTATCATCCTGAAATTTCATGGCAAATCTACCCATGTTGCAGATCTGAAAAGAAGGAAATAAAAGTGAAGTGTAAAAAAATCTCCGAAGTTATTATAAAGGTAACCTGAAGAAGGGCATTAGAGGAGGCTTAACGCTATTTTAAACATGCTTTGGTGCAACTAGTTGGTCCAGATATCTTCTGCTGGAGTAAAACTGGATTTTTCCTAGGTTATATTGACTTTCATTAGTGTAAAATGTTAGAGAACTTAAGAATCCCTTTGCTACTGAAAGCCAAGTCATTATGGGCTATTTGCTACTGCCACTTACACCAGCCTAAAAGTTGCAGGGCTACTTTGTCACCCTCAAATTTCTGAAGTGAGAGATAAGGGTACTGTGGAGCCATTTCTTTCTAGGTCATCTGGAAGAGCATTTCCCTGGCAAGGTGCCAGTTCCAAGGTCTTGTCACACCTCTGACTTCTCTGTGTAAATAGCGCAGGAATCTGCATGCTTCCCTTTTATTCTGTGAGATGGGAGGGCAGCAGTATTTACTGGTGTAAATGAGGAGATGGATGAAGTTTGGTGGCAGCCTGAGTCACTCTGTCCAGTGTTCATCTAAAAATGCTTAACAATCTTGTACCAAACACCCTGTATTAGAAAAAAGAAAAAAACTCAACTCTCAACCAGCAGATAATTCTTTCAGCTCCTCTAGTCTATAATGGATTGCTCTTTTTAAAGTATTACAAATCAAGTCACAAGTCTGCAGTGACAATTCCTTTTTCTTCTCTGATGTAGTCCATTTGAGCAAGGGACTGTACCTTCAGGTCTTCAGGAAAACCTTTTAAATTGAAAACACAAAATGAGACTCAGTAACTACTTCATACATCACCTTGCCCCTCACAACCATTAGGCAGAAGGTAAGGAGTCACCTACAGTGAATGAGTTTGCCATGATCTTGCTGGCTTTCATGTGCTGTCTGTTTTAATGCAGGGCTTAAGACTGGACAATAAACCTCTGTTGAAATTTACAAACACTGTTCCCAACCTGATTTGAGTCATTAGAAGTCTTTAACCATCCTGCAATCCTCTTCACCTAACCCTCTCCACAGGGGAAAAAGGAGATATTGCTCAGGAAGGCATCATACATTTTCTTCTGCCTGCTCTGAACATGACACTGCTGGTGGTCTGGTAGGATAAATGCAGAACATTTTTCATATTAAGTCACAGACTGTGATGGTCTGATCTAGCTGCTTGTGACATGTAAAGGATCCCCTCTTGAGTCAGATGATGAATTACAGCCTCTCCAAAAACTTGCTCATCTGAGGAAAAATAATGAAAGCCTTTTACAGTAGATAGCAAATAAATATTCTTTTCATGCTGTTACTACAAGCTGGTCAACCTCATTATCCAGATCAGGAATGAATAAGGAGGAATGTTTTCCAAAAGAAAACCTCTCAGCTAAACCAATTATATATTTCACAGCTGACAAAAGTAGAATTGTGTCTGATGGGTCCCATGGGAACTTAATTAAACCATCACACTCCACTATCCATCAGCCAATATTCTCCAACAATGTTACTTAACCCTTCCAGGTAAAGCAATGTACCTGCTTATGGAGCTTCGCGCTTATGACTTCACAGATTTTCACCCCTCATCTTTCCTTTATATCATGATTCTGAGGAAAGGAGTGTGGAAAGCATGCAAGCTGAAACTAAGGAATGTTTCAGATGCTATTAGTCACTTTTAAAAAAAAGCCTAGTTACCAGGGAAGGATTCAGTTATGAATTACTACTAATATATGTTGTGGGAAGACTGCTGACCCACCTTTTATACTTACAAGATAACTGTCAATACATGATGCATACCCTTTTATTATTTGCTATTCTTTTATTCTAGTGGTTTTCAGTTTCAAACCAGGATGTAGAGTCTGTTGTATTCACAGTTTGCCACATTGCCATTCTTCCCTAGCAATATTTAAGGTCTTTACACAAAAACACTAGGGAAATTAATCTCCTGGTGTCCCATCATCTTTAAAGGACGAGTTACCTCATTTTTTGAAGGCTTTTTCTGTGGGCCTTTGGAGGCTGGATTGCATCCAGGTAAACTAGTTGCTCTAAATCTGTCACAGCACTAGCACATAACAGGAGTGTTTGATGAGGTGGATTTTTAATAGTGAGTGGGAAGAAATTGTGGGCATGCATAGTCCATATCTTTAAGTGGAAGACCCTTATGTCTTATGTTTTCGTAGATGAACAACTTTTGTTTTGATCTATAAAGGCAAGGCTTTATAGTCAGCTACAACCTTCTTCTTTACCATGATAAATCAAAGAGAATCAAGGTGAGCCTTTTGTGTGAAGTCAGGAACAATTTGGTTACATTTGACTTCATATTAATCAAATCCTTTAAGGCTAAGCCCCAACAGGCAGAAGGGGAAGTCATTCACGGCATCAGGCATGATATGTGAGGTGGCATAAGAGAATGCATCTTTTCTTTCCTGTTTGCAAGGAGAAAATAATCCAATGGCAACTGCTTTAAGAGGAAAGTGGGAGGTATTAACACCACACTATGCTCTTTTATTTTCAGTGTGTTGAGTGAGAATCATTCCATTTTAGAAAGTTTATCACTTAAAATGCATTAGCACTATTCAAGTAAATCTTTGTGAATTCACAACTTCCATTCTGACTCAGTATGGGGGACAAGCCTGAGAAGCCTGGGGCTGAGTTCTGCACTGTGTCAGTATCTGGCACTCGTCTCTTAATGAGGAACCTCACAGACTCTGCTATTATGGCAGTAGGAAGGAAGTGCTAAAAGTGCCGGCAATAATAAGGCATCTCAAACTCTCTGGCTTATGGAAAAGGCCTAAATAGCTACAGCCTGGTAACAAAAAAATATTTTTATCAGGAAGAGAAATTGATGGGAGATGAGTTGAGCAGCAGCCTAGTAGTAGATATTTTTCTATTTCACTAGCTGGAAAATTCTTGGTCTTGCAATATTTAACTATTGCACACGTTTCTGTTTTGGCCTTCAGGGAAATATAACTGGTTTTAAAGCACTATAATTTTGCCTGCAAAGGTGACTTTACAAAAGTGGCACCTACTTATTAATTATTTTTTTCCACAGAGGGCACAATTTTTACTGCTTTTTCTTTCTTTCAATGCTATAGTCTTGGCAAAAGAGTACAACAAAATGATGCAATTCAAGGAAAATGGTTCTGCAAATATCACTGACAGCATCATTTGGTCAACAGAGTGTTTGCCACTGGGAGAAACAATCGTTATGTCTTACAGAGCGGAATTTATGAAGTGTTTGGCTGGATGTGTTTGTGGAAGGGAATGGATGGGAATAGCACAAGGAGAGTGAAGGACAAGTACTAACTACCCTACGTCCCAGCTTTAAGAGAGGACAGTCATAAAATTGCTGCTATGACACCTTTTACAGAGTAAATATTCATCTCTCTTCAGAGAATTCAAGTACTCAGAAATTAAGAACTATGAAAAGTTGAAGCTTAACATTCAGTCTATAAACATATGAATACTATTTATTTGAGCCATTGTCCAAAACACACAAGGAAAAGCTTCCAGCCCTTATGAAGCTACTTGATCCTCTTCCAGTGTCAGAAGTCTGCTTAAAATGCTGGCATTATTGTCACTCCTGAGAGAGAGAAACATGGAGTCTGAAGCTACCTAGGTCTAAATGAGTACTTCTTGTAAGGAGGAATGCTAGCAAAAGGGTTGCTACATCTAGCTAGTCCACATTCAACATCATCACCTCTTGCATCATTCCTGTGCAAGATAACTTCATGTCCAAGCAAATCTTAATTTGAATTTGCTCACCCTATAATTTTTCTAACAGCCATTACCATGACTTTTCAGCTTACAAACTGATGAGCACACTGGAGAATAACCACAACAATTTTATCCTGAGAGGGGCAGAAAGAAAACACAGATTCAGGCACCATGGGATTTGGTGCAAGGTATGGGATTGATAGCGCTGAGCTGGGCATCTATATAAGATTTTTACTGAATTCAGGAGAATTGGATCCCCAGGTGAAACACATTAACCTTGGAAATCAAAGGGCCAGGACATTCAAAAGTCTGTTTTTTTCTGTAAGCAGCTTGAGGGGATATGGAGAGTTTTCTCTTGAAATGAAATGCCTTCCCTAAGTTCTCATGCAGTTGAAACTTAAATCTTTCCCTGAATGCAGCCTGAAAGGCTTATTAAAAATGTTACCATACAACCCAGCAAAAAACTGCTGTAAAACAGTGAAAGGCTCTGTGAAGTCAGATCAGTTTTGTTGATGACTGTCATCAGCTGCGTTGAGCAGGTTCTACCAGCACCAGCCAGTTACAGAACTCTCCAGTCGAGATAGGAAGGGCAGGCTGGTCCTAAAAGTCTCTCTGCCCATGAGAAAGTTCACAGTGGTGGCCCCTAACTGAGAAAGCCTTTTCACCAGTTGTAGAGTGTTTAACCTCAAGAACTGACAGTGCACACTGCAAAGCTGATCTGGGCTAATGTGACGGGGTAGAGGTTGAGAGGCAGCCTTTGAGATAACGCTTCCCTATCGTCAGCACATTAAGGTACAGGAGAGCATTCCACTTCTAGCACTGTTTCTAGTGATCAGCAAATAGGGCACAAGATAAAAGAGTAGCATCTGCTTTTTTACTTCTTTGCAAGACAAAGACATACATTAATTTCTTCAAACAGAAATGGGGAAGAAGCAATTTTTTTAGTCTCAAAGCAGCCTTGCAGCGGTCTCAGACTAATCTTTGAGCAGCATCTGAAAAGGAATAGAACATTTTTTGATACGTTGGTTAATGCTTTAGTGTAAATACATGAGTGCTAGTTTAGCTGGACACTAATTGCTGCATTACATTTTGTATAACTTTTTAAAAATGGGAAATTAATGACAATGAAATATTCATTTGCAATTTTTTAAAAAAATTAAATATCAGAACACTCTGGAGTTCAGATATCTTTGTATTTTAAGCCTTTAGTTTTGCTTCTTTTTGTTGCTGAGAAACTTAAAAAAGTTAAAACTAATTTTAAGGAAACAATACTCCCTGCATTTAGAAAGAAACAAATCTTTTTTGCACTATTTTGTTGGATCAATTTCTCAAATATATTTATATTAAACTAAAATTTAAAAGGAAGCTAGAATATTAAAACTAAATAAAAATGCAAACTAATAAAAAGTTAGATGCAAAAGAAAGGAAGAATTTCCTCTGAAAACTAAGCCCTATTATTATAGAGGAAGAAGGAGGAAAATTAGCAAAAACAAAGGACAAGGCTTTCAGATAATTAAGCATGTTTCAAAACCAAAATTCAAGATTAATTTAAACTCAAGGATTCTTAATTTTCTTTTGTTTCCAAAGTCAAGAAAAGCCATTTTAATGAAACAGATGGGATTAATTTTCTCAAAAACAATGTACATAGGAAAAATATTAAGCCACAATAACATGATTTATGAATCTGAGAAACATTATTTTCTACATGCTACACCTTACTGTTCCCAGTACTTTTGCCCACTTGCAGAAACAACTTGCTTCAAAATGAGCCTAGCTTGCTGCAGAGATATGCAAGTTGCTTTGTGTAACTCTGAGCCTGCCAAAGCCCAAAGGTATAACTGGAAAAGGTTCTGTCCCATAAACAAGGGCTGCTTCACTTGTTTTACTTCTTGCTGGGGCAGGAAGATAACTTGTCTCTTGGTTATCCACAAGAAGTTCCCTCCTGTTGTAGTTTTGTTTTGATTGAATGCAGAAACACATATTGCTTGGGGTAACCAAGACTCAAAGAGAAAAAAGCCTTTGTTACTTTTTAGGTTCAATTTTTCACAGAGCCAAGAAAATCTACCTTTGAACTCTATAAAGGCCAATAAAATTTTGGCAGTGTGAGTGGAACTGTAAAAAAACAACATGCTCAGCATAAGTTAGTATGTGTCCTAGTTAAAAAAATGGAAAATAGGAATGATAAATGGACAGTTAATCAAACAATCTCTTCTGCCACTATGCATAGGAGGACAAACCAATTTGAAATATAATGTTCAAAAACATGATTGATATCTGTGATAGTAACATTTTTTTCATGATAATGAACAGAAAAGTATATTTGGCTGTCATTACTGAGAAAGTGAATGCAATGTGCAATACCTTCACCATACAAACTTAAACAGAACAGGATTATTCAGCACAGGTACTTTTTAAATGAAACTTTACAAGAAAACCTCAGAAGGGATTTTGCTTTTCTTTCCATGGTCAAGACTGCTGCTCTACAGGAACTTAATGGGATAGAGAGTCTGGGATACTGCTTTACTCACTATGTGCACAGGGAACTCTGACCTACAATTCAAGAAAGCGGTTCTGGGTGGGAATAGCTGTTCTGCAAGTACCCATGTTCAGATGTATTTTATAACTAGCCTATACTAGCTGAAACAATAGAATATAGGATTCACATACAAATAATAAATAGAAAAGATGATATAGCCCCAACTAAACAGCCCTTAAAAGTACCTAGAAAATACTTGCTGAAGAAATGTCATTTTTAATAACAGGGACAAGAAAATTACTAGAGATCCCAGAGCTGTATGATGCATGCAGAAGCTACCTGAATAAAACAAATACAAGTCCTAATAATCACACCATGGAAACCAAGTAGTAAATTCTTCATTGTTGTCTTTCCTGGTAGCAACAGTGTGTCATTACAATACAAAGGCCAAATAGTTTGGGAGTTAGAGATGCCAGTCTTGCAGGAATAGATGTTTGAAAATCTAGCTGATCATTTAATTGTCTGTGTGAAGCAAATTAGCAGACTGGTAAGAGCACATGACCACACAATGAAAATAAAAAATATTTAAAAAAAAAAAAGTAGGAAAGTATTAGTCCATTGTTTTCAATTCTGTGCTGTCAGAGATGTCAGTACCTAAGCCATTCTCCTTAAGAGTAGAGGTAGCATATTGAAAACACTCAAAACTGTCAGAGAAAGAAAAGCCTGCCATTTCTCAAATTGGGCTCTGGATTCTACCCAATGATTTTGATCTGAATCAGAAGCAAATTCCCACATCTGGTGCACTAGCAGGCTTACGAGATCTTCTGCCTCATAAAAATGTGTGGCCCCAAGAAAGCCAGGAAAAAAAATCTCACTGTATATTTCAGTCCATGATATTTTTGCCATTAATTTGAAGATGCAAGAGTTTTATTTCACTGTGTATTCTTGAAAGGCAGAAAGGAAAAGGGATATGTATTGCAGAAACATTGTAATTTCTAAGCCCTGTACTATGTCTTCTATTAACAGAATTTCTGAAAGACTATCTGGGACAAAGCAACATATATCATTAAAGTCTTCACAAAGCTTTTTGAAGCAGTACAGAAATCTCCTTGTCCTTGCTTACAGTCACTACTGCACACATCTATTCACTGCATTCAGAGAGAAAGGTTTTTGCCCATGGCTATGATTTTGTGACCCACAAGCAGTCCTCCAAGAAGCTGTGACATCCATTGCATATGTTATACAAATACCTGGCCTTGTCTCCATTTGTCAGGTCTGACTGACAGAGAACTTTTGCTTTTCTGAATCTGCTCTTCAATATTACAGCCTTCATAAGCTGCCAGGAATGCAGCAAATTCTATCAGAGCAATGAAACTTTTTGAAAGCCAGTGCAATGGATTTTTTTTTAATAAGCCTCTGGATCATTTTCACTCTGATCAAACAAGCTTTTTGAAAGCACTGGTCTTTTGTTGTGGTTCAGGAGATCCCAGTTCCCTTCATTGCATTCTGGTTGCAGTCTGTCTCCAGGTCTTCTGAAGATACTAGCCTCCTTCTATGGATGATCTTCAGAAGCTCCAAGAGCTTGTGATACGTTTGTTTGGGTACTTACCTACTTCTGCAGTAGTATACAAATGGTTGCCTGGGTCCAGATCTTGAGCCTCCTGCCTATCAGATAACTGGCATTTGCCTTTCTATGCCTTGTCTGGAGAGAATTTTGGTCTACAAGCCAGATGATCATTTGCATGCTTAGAAGTCTTTCCTTTCCAGTTCTCCCTTTTCTTATCTCCAAATATGCTTCCCCTTATCTTTTTTTTATTTTTCTCTGAAGAGCTTTCCTGGCATATTTTAATTGCTGTCAATTATTTGCAAATAAACTTGATGCACTCAGCAGCAGTCATAAGGGGAGACCTTCCCTAAGAAATCTGACTGAAAAAAAGAAAGCTGAAAGTTGTAATGTTGCTATAATAAACATATATACCAAAACCATATATTTCCTTTCAGTTCTATATATAAACAGCTCAGTCTCTCATAGTCTGATTTTAGAATATTTAGCAGTGCTCTCAACTCAAGGATATGGTCCCTCCACACAGCTCAAGTAAACAAAATGAGATCAGGGATGTTCCATAGGATTTGCTGGTGGGCAAACTGGCAAAACTTTTGGCCTCTCTTAGGTCAACCCACCCCTGATACACTGCTTCATGCTGTTGTAAATAAAATGCATGATTTTAATGCAGATTTTTTAAATCTGCATTTAATGCAGATTTTAATGTTCTGATCAGTTTGGGAAGAAATTCTGCTTCAGTTGCCACTCAGCAAGAGGTGCTAGAAGCTTGCATTTCCTCTGTATCAAAATGGCAAAGCCTTAGCTAAGGTGAACTGCTGGTATATTTTATTTGCTGCACTGATTGGAGGTCCTCAAAACATTAACAATAACCCAACTGCAGAAAACTTGCCAAGTTCATTTTTCATCATACATTTTGAGACCAGGACAGGTCTCTCAGAAGACTGATTTATGTTTGAAACTTGTCAGGCAAAGCCATAGAGTATGGTTATATGTAACTGGAGAAACCAGTAAGTTTGAATAATTTGATCACATGGCAATATTAAACTCTGTTACACCAATGAAACCTACTTTTCAGCTAAAAGCAAAGCCTGGTGCAAACTGGTGATAATTAAGCTAAATGAATTATTAAACACATCTACATAAAGTTAAGTGTCCACATATACATAAACATTTAGTAAAACATTAAGTTCTACATATATTTAGGTTGTATCAACATACATATTCACTGTGGTAAAGACAAGATAAACTATCTTGATTAAATCAAGCTCATTCCTCCATTTTAGATTTGTTTTTTATTAAAACCATGTTTGTCTGATTTCTTAACACAAAAGAAGGTGATTCTGTATTTGGAAGAGGTCCTTACAGTTTTTCAAAGTGTCATATAAGCGATGTGAACTTCTACATCAGAGGTTATCAAAAGTCAAAAAGCAAATAGATTAAATCAAAGCAATACAAAAGAGAATCTTACACAAGGGGGACTTGAAACACAATTCACTGAAAATTTGTGAAGTATAGAGAAATAATTTAAAGCCGCTAAGAAGAAAAGAAAACAGTGAAGTTAGCTATTAGGACTGCGATAAACTCTGGTTATTTCCCTTTGGCATTTTCAAGATCGTGAATCTATCTATGGCAGGGAGGATGTCTGGGTCTGAAAAATGTTTTGTTTTTCTGTGTCTAGTCCATGCTTTTTGCATGAAAAGTATACATTGTCTTTGTAAGTGAGGGGCAGCAATGGAAAGACAAATCATAGGGAGGTAAAACGGCAAATGAGAGTTATGGGAGGTTTTGTTGGTGGGGTTTTTTTTAAACTTACTGCTTGTTTTTCTACCAAGTCTCACTGACTTGTTAACTGCTTAGGTTGCCTCAAGGGTGTCATCAATTAATTGAACTCTGGCCTTCAGGAATTTGATTGATAGGCAGGTGATTGAAACACAGACCGTCTCACCATTAATGACCCTTCCTAGAACGCTGGATATTACTCAGCACCCCAGAAAAACTGCAGTGGTGATAGAAGGGTGGGTTTGATGTCTGGAGGTGTTGGTGTCATGCTTGCACTATGCTTTGAAAGTTTTATATTTGATAATATAAGAAAGAGCAGCAAGACACACAGAAAGTTCTTTTTTTAGAAGAGTTTGTCTCTCCCTGTACAATGAGCTGCTGCATAGCTTTTAAGACCCTGGACTGCTTATGATTCCTATCTGGACTTTAATATTTTCCAATAATTTTTGTCAAGGCTTAAGGCTCCCTTAAAAGTCTTGTCTAGGTAATAGTAAATTGAGCACTGAATAATCCCAGGAGGTGGGATTATCCTCATGGCTACCCCTCCACAGAAATGTTTATCTTGTCCAGCTCTATGAAAGAAAGTCTGTGACCAGACAAGTATATCACTGTTCAATTTACAGCAACATTAAAGAGGCCAAAGTGGTACTGAATGAGACTGAAAAGTACAGATTCTTCAGAAACCATCTTTCTATTGTATAATTGAATGACATGTATTGTCAAATACTGTGTCACCTTTGGAGACACATGAAAAGTCAAATTGGAGAGCTTCACAAGCAATAGTTGCACACAGATATTGATTTTATCATCTCAGATATGTCTCAACAGTTTTACAAGTCATAAACAAGGGTTGACTAGCCAAGCAGAAAGAGTCGAAGGATGCTCTTTCTTTGTCATGGTTTCTTTGGAAATTTAGTAACTATGGTTTTAAGTATCCATGGGTTTTTTGACCTGGTATTTGTACTTTGAATTGCTTCATGTTACCTCCAAGTGCCAAGTGGCCTGCAGTGGAAGGTCAGACTCTACGCAAAACCGTGGGCAACCTGAGCAAGAAAATACTAGTCAACACACTTTTAACTGTGACTATTCCCGTTCTTCATATACCTCTCAATTGCCTTACCTGTCCTGCACCTCAAGAAGGTTATGAAGATGCATATAAAGGAAATATCCCTTTTTTTCTCTGCACAACACAATCTCTACATCTATAGTCATAAATTAAATACCAGTTTATCAGCCACTAAAATAAATTCAATAGATTCAATAACGTATATTTTGAATGGTTAGAATGGTCCTAGGCATGGTTTCAGCTAGTTCTCTGCAGCAGTGGGAGTCAGCATAAACCCCAGATTGCCCCCTACAAGATGTTAATATTGTGACTGTGGGTGCCCTGTACCAGCTGACCTCACAGCCAGGGAATTATCCCAGACATAATTAAGTTGCTAGTGTAGATACAGTCAGTGAGAGCAATTTTGACACAAGACCAACCATGACCAGAGATGGGTGGGGCTGAATGCATTATTTTGAAAAATGTGTTTTTCTAACCAAGAAACCCAGGAAGATGCCTATGTTTAACCCTATCTAAATAAGCCCTTTATTTCCCTATATGCTGATGTGTATTAGCAAGCTCCACCACTCCTGTGCCTCCTGTTCTAATGCTGGACAAACTGCAGGTATGCAAATTTCTTTGAAAATGAGAATATCATGACAAAGCATGTTTATTTAAAAAGCAAAGGCTTTCATTATTTCTTATACAGTTTCAAGCATTTCTATGGTTGGCAGTATGAGACTAAGAAGACCATAGGGCAGCATTGTTTCTTATCCTTCCTCTTTATTTATATTATTCTCCAAATCCAGTGAAGAATCTGTCATCCTAATTCGTATCGACACAGTGGGGTTATTATCACGTTGTTGTTCTTAAATCTGGACTGGATGATGGTGAAGACACTGCAAAAGTACCTTCCACCTTTTGTGTGTGTGTGTGTGTGTGTTCAATGCTCTGAGAAATAAAGCACCATGTACTCTAAAACAGCAACAATGTTACTTGTAATCATGAATCCTGTGGTTTTAATGACATAAGTAACTAGACATGAGCCACAAGCAATGAGGAAGAATGTTTTTTCCCCTGCAAGAAAGCATTTTTATAACAGATAAACACTGCCTTGAGCTCAAATTTTCACACGCAGAGCAGTAAATTGAATTATATAGTGCTAGAGAGCTGACTGGATTTCTTAATTATTTCCAGGCTTGTTAACTTTGGGAAAAATTAAAAAGAGAGAAGAGTATATAGGGAAGCAGTAGGGCAGGTCATTCCTGGAGAGCAGTGGAAGGGGCCCACACATACACATAACCTTGCTGAATTTCCCAGGGAAAGATAACATTTTTCATACTGCTATTGAAACCAAGGAGTGAAGGACCTTGAGTTCTCACTATTCATGGACTACAGCAAGTCCCAAGACCTGTCCCCTCAAAAGGCAGAAAAAAAAATTGCCCTTTTCCTTACCCTTGCAGGATGATTTAAGGAGAATGTTAAAATAAACTTAATGTTTTATTCTTCCCTTTCTCTTTCACTAGTTTTCATAGAAAGGACTATTTATAAAATCATCAAACCCCAAATGCCCACAGTTGAAAGGGATCTTAACACTCAAACTCCTTATCTCCAAGACAGGAGCAATGCATTTCTCATCAAAGATTCACCACACAGGGAAACTTTTGACTTACAAAAATCACTGATACAAACCTTTGATTTTATGGTTGAGTGTTCTTGATGTGAATGAGAGGTCAGCAGTCTTCTCCCCCTCATTGTTTTTTCTCTATACAAGGACTTTCTGAAGGTTTATGATGTCACCTTTAACCCAAGTTATAAATACACAACACTGAGATCATAGGACACATTAATTTCCTGCTCTGACACCATACATCTTTAAAAATCTGGGTGAGACATAAACATATAAACCAAAACTTATCCCCAATTTAAATCCATTTGCTTCTGAGTTCATACTACTATGTTGGCAAACACAGAACATTTATTATCAAATAGCACAGTACAACCAGAAGGCAATGGTCATGTAAAATTCTCTTCTGAATATCCACATGACTACTCACAACAAAATGGACTCTAAATCTCGAGAGGAGTCATAACACACACATAAAGTCTGCATACTGCAAATGCTTGCCTTCAAGTAAACTGCCTGTATACGCAAAATTAGGCAAAAGAAGTGGGTAAGAAACCTTCAGTGAACCCCAGAACATGCGCTTTTGGTCATCCCAAGTCTATTTGCAAGTTTGGATGGGGAATGTTTAATACCTTTGTCTGTGAAAATATTTTTTTTTTGCTTGATTATTGTAGAAAGGAAAAGGATAACAATTATTTTGACTTATGCCAAATTTATTTCTTATCATTTACTTGCATGCACCTGAGATTTTTTTTTTTGGCTTAAACTAAATGTTTTATTCAATGTAGTTGGGTTTTTTCCAACTTCCTTTTGAGGAAAAAATATTAAAAAATAAGAAGGCTATGATTTTCCATTTGTTTACACAGCCCTAATCATTACATCCTAAGTGCTCACCAGATTGGAGCCCACCTAAGGGAATTAAATGATCCAAGTGTCATTAGGTCTTGAGTTTGCACTTCCCACTGAGGGCGCCCAGCAGGTCTGGAAGTCTCTTGATTATTCATGTGCTTTGAGTCTGAGGGTGAATAGCATTGGTCCAAATTTTATACTATTGATGGTTTCCTTAGTACAATTAAGAAGCTTTGTACTTCCTGAAAAGCAGCCCTAGATATTATTTAAGGATACCCATATCTGCTTCAGTTGCAACGTTTAAGACATGTTTTCTTTTGCTGCTCTCAGATTCTTCCTTGTTACACAGTAACTCTACAAAATATGAAAGATATACAGTCACTGCTAAATTCTCTGTTTGTTTTTTAACTTTGTTTTTTACAGTTTCCTTGTCTCTGTTGCGAGATATTCATTCCATCCTTGACTGCTTTTCAAGTCTGTGCACATTTTTCTCATCTTGAGGATCATTGAAGCTGATTTAAAGCACAAAATAGAAATAGACTTTGATTTTTGTTAAGTGTTTGCTCCTTAGCCTGTCAGCAGACTCCTCTGACATAATAGCTTCCCATTGCATCAGTAACTATTTCATGCTGGTGATTAACATCTTGTAGTGGCCACAGAGAACTTGCAAGATACCAGGGGAGCAGATTGTCAAATATATTTAAAGGTAAGAAGTCATGTAAAGCAGCCCTAAGTTTAGTCTGTTTTGGAGATAATGTCTTACATTAGATTGATTACATACAGCTTGAAAAGTGTGGCTCATGCATCCACTCTTGCTGTGTGCTGAAAGATAAAAATCCCATTTGCTGTATTTTATATTGGTGGTCTTTCACACTGGTAGTGGAGATCTGTATGTTCCTTGTAAATCACATATATAATGACTGCCAGATAACAACCCACTTAACTGCCGAATGAAGTGTTTCTTAGCTGGAAACTGAGCTATGCCATGTTCATGATCTAGCCACTTACAACACAAAGCACTGGGTGAGTCATTCATTTGTATCCCCATTAAAGCAGGCACATGTAGAACTCTGCAGTATGGTGCTGTAGTCATGATCCAACACTTGTTACCAAGCTTCTGTCCTGCACTTAGGCTGAATTTGTTTGTTTGGTCATGTTTCTCTATGACTATCCTCAGGTATCCAAGTACTCTGTACATCCAAGACAAGTTTTAGTGCCTGCCTGGAACTCAGAGAACAGCACAACACTGCCTTGTCTCTCAGAGTTTCCTATTCAGTAGGTAGGGTTGTCATTAAACCAAGAGTGTAGTTATTTCTGAGGGTTCAGTTGTTACTGCCCTTGTTTAAAGAGTAGTCATCCTACTGCAGTAATAGGACTACCAGGTCATCTCTGAAAAGCCTCCTCCTACCGGCTTTCCTCTGCCATCCTTCATAAACTATTTTGACATCTGAAGACTCTGGTCTAAAGGGGGATTAAACACTGGAACAGTTTGCCCAGAGAGGTGGCAGGTGCCCCACCCCTGGAAAAATTCAAGGACAGGTGTGATGGAGCTCTAAGCAACCTTATTTAGTTGAAGATGACCCTGATCATTGCAGACTGGTTGTACTAGGTGACCTTTACAGAAACCTTCCAACTTAAATTGGCCTATGATTCTATGACTCTATAATTCTGTAAGACCTAGGTTTTATCACCAGGTATCCCTGCAGCACTAACATCCACCTACACAATGCTCTAAATTAAACTTTCTCATTCTGAGACCTGATTCATTATTTTAACCAAGAGACATTCAACCCCTGCTACATCTGCAGTGGTTATACCTAGGCTTCCAACTTTTCTGAAGCACTCACACTGCTCTTGCTAGTCATGGAGCTGGTAGTCCCCAGCAGATACATAGTTGTCATTACATGGGCTGCCATGACAAGTTTTTCAGGTGAACAACATTCAGGAAATGCCTAGAGCAAAACTTATTTCTTGTCCTTCTCTGGAGAACTGCATGTTCCTTTCTAAGCACACAAGGAGTCCACCTCAAAAAAATCCCTCTTCACTCACTGCCATTCTCTCTTCCCTGCCACCCCCTGCACCCTCTTGCCCTGCAGGGCCATTCCCTCACCAAGTGGTTTCCCAGCCATGTGCAGCTTCTCCTCTGCTTCTCCATGAACCTTCCACTCCCAGTAAGAGGCACAAACACACCCATGTCCTCGGAGAGGCTTGCGTGCAGCCAAATCCCTGGAGAGGCCAGATGTGGCTGTCTCCCTGGCAAAGCCCACATGTGGCCATCTCCACAGGGAGGTCCAGGCACATCTGCCTCCCCAGTGAGACCCACACATGGCTGTCTCCACAGGGTGTCTGGGGTGCCTCTGCAGCCGTGCTGGGTGCAGCTCAGGGCAGGGCACAGCGGTGTTGCTCAGGGCAGGGCACAGCAGCCATCTGGCAGAACTTGCAGCCAGAGCCAAATCTGCAAGCATGCACGTTTCACGGGTTTACTTGAAACTTTGCTTAACGTGTCACACATGGAACTACACAGGGCTTGGCAGCGGCGGGTTATGTAATACACAGTCATCCATCTGCTGCCCCCGTGAAAAGTGCTTACTCAGATGTCTGCTGGGCAGTGGGTGGAGGCTGCGCTGCTCAGAGGCTGGCTATTAAAAACAGAGCTATTACTTATTGACAGTGACAACAAACCAGCAAAATTTCTCTGAACCTCCTTTTTTTCTGGCTGCCAAGCCTATTGCCATTAGGGGCAGTGGGGTACGCCAGGCAGCTGGAGTAATAAAGCCTGTCTATATGGGTTTCTTTCTATGTCTTTATCTATCAACACTATCGCTCAAAATGAAAGCAGGGAATTGGGCATGCCAGGCCTGTCCGTGACCCCTCACAAAGGGGATCCAAGACAAAGGGTCTTATCTGAGGCTCTGGAGAACTGCATGGCCACGCTGAGGAAGCCCACGGCCAGATGGGGCCATTGGCCCTGCTTTCTTCTGCTCCTCTCTGCTCCCTGCCTCACCAAACTCCTAACACAAAATGGACAAATATTTATTTGCCTTAGATCCTATGGCAGGAGTGTTTAGGCCCAGAAGGTGACAGACATGCAAGTTTGTTTTTTAAAACACCAAGGAGTTTACAGAACAAATACAGCTCCTCATCTTAAGCCGAATATTTTTAAACAAGGTTGTCATAATGTCACATTTGCCAGCGCTTTGAGGCAAAAGCAGCACTTGGGGAAAAATGGCTATAATGCTGTCTCAATAATGGGAACAGCCTAATGTAAACAGAGTTTTTCATCAGTGCTGCACCAAGAACTGGAATAATAAATAGAGCTGGGGGTAGCCCCACACTTCAAATAATTTATGGAAACCAACTTCCACAAACTCAGCCCGTTTCATATTTGTGCAGTTGCTGACCATAAGGATGGTCATAACCCTTGCTGCGTCTTGGACAAGTGCCGTGCTAATCACTCCTCACATCATCCCCAGCCTCAGGAACTGAGATCACTTGACACTGCACAAGTGTCCAAACTGTAATGAATTTCCTCAGTTTTCAGGGCAGCCCCTTCAGTTTGAATGACAGGTCAGCACAGCAACTGGCTGCCTGGGTGGCAAAGAGGAGCTTATTCTATACTTTTGGGAAGTACCATTGCTCAGAGAAAACACGGTCATTTGAAATTTTTTTGTAAAGATGAAATCATAGAAAATACATCAAACTGGAGTTCCATTCAGCAGCACTTTAAAGCTTTATAGTTGAACATGCAGAGCAATAGAACAGAAAATCAACACTACGTCAAAAATCAGGCTGCTAAAATGTCTAAAACTTCCTCTGAAGATGTCTGATTAATGAATTATTTTCTGATGTTGACAACAAGAGTCACCATTCACTCTGAAATCACAAGTGTATGGTAGATTTTCTCTAATTTTCTTATCATTTTCACACTGGATTTTGTTTCACAGGGATATACATGAATTCCCTCTCCACTGAACTGCCATTCTCAAAAATACCATAAGCCAAATTAATTTGGGTCGCTTTGGTTGCAGTCAGGAATAGCTGCTTTGGTAGCTTTGGAATCAGTCACAGAGTAAAAGTGCAAAATCCTCAGGAAGAATTTTTCCAAGTCTTCGCTCCAAGAGAATTTCCTTGTTAAGATTTCTCATCTTTGATGAGGATAATACATTTATTCCCTGCTTTTACTACCCAGAAAAGTATGCACAAGCATGGCAGATTCCAAGGACTTCTGGTAAGGTCAAGTCCATACACATGGAGGTTACCTGTGGTTTTGCAACAGCCCATGCTCCTGTATTCACTCCTGGTTCCTGGCACTGCCATACATGTTCCCAAAAACACCAACTCTGAGAATCTAATGTTTCACAGTGAATTTGGGCAGCAAAACTGAGACGTGCTTAACAAAGAAACTGTATAACTTACATTTAAAAAGAAAAAAAAAGACATGACAAATGCTGTCAAAGGTGTATATTTACTCCTGACCCCACATCTAGCCTGCCTTTTCATCCTACATTACTTCTATTATGTGCTAATGACCTATTTAAACAGTGGCAATAAGTAGCAGCATCTAATAGAAACAAGAGTGAGTTACAGGTTTTTGGCACATTCCAGAGACAGTTCTCAAAGGTTTGGAGAATGCAGACCCATTTGAGCCCGCAGCCCGGGCACAGAAATTCCTGGAAGGCAATATTATCTTGCTGTGTGTCACTTAGGAACTAAAAATGAATATCCCAAAGAGTTTGCTTCCTGGCACTTAGTAGATGGCAAATATTATTATTATTTTTAAACCAATGTTATTATTGGAAAGACATTAATAATTTGAAAATAAGATTAGCGCTGAAAAGACTTCTTTGGTTTTGGCTTTTTGTAACCTTTAAATCTGGGTTGACTATTCCTGGACAAGTATTTCAGCTGGAATTTTATTTTCATTTTTCCTCTATTTATACTATGACCTATTCCAGTATACACAGTGAAGCATTGACTTTGCCTTGGGATATCATCTACATTTTTTTAAAATTTAAAAGATTTCAAAGAAAGAAAGCTAAAAAGCTCCAACCACAGACATAAACTAGGCTCATACAGGATTCCTTGAAAATCATATACATATTTCAGTGGCTGTGGCCATCATCCTCAACAGAACTGCGGAGAGGGTATAATAAATACCTGGATAGTTCTATGGACTACTCTGAGTTTTCTGGAAGTAAAAGGTTTAAAAATCTCATTTTCCTTTTTTTTTCTAGAATGAGTTTAAGATAATATATCAACACTTTACAGAACACCTCTAGGCTTATAGTCAGTTCTTGATCCTTTACCTGAGAAGCGGCTAATTCTTGATGAACTACGCAAACAAAAATAAACTACAGGGAAATGAGAACTAATCTTTGCGCATTTCACCAGCTTTCACACAAATTTTGTGTTTATTTTTATATAATAATCTCTAAGATTTAGTGCATCCCAGATCTGCACCGTTAAAGTAGGTTAGACAGCTGCAATTGCTAGAGCAAACAAAACCAAGCAGAATAGGATGTACTATATACATACAGGCTTACATATTTTAGAATGCTAGTGTAAGGGACATTAAATGAGAGAGACATAAAAATTAACACTGTCCTGAGACCAGTGCATTTAAATCACCAACACCAGTTATCCATCCAAATAAAGCTTTGCATATCTTTCTATGAAGTGTGAAGCCAAATAAAGCAAATAAAGACATAGGGGTAGAAATCAGAAATAAAACTTGAGGAAAAAAGTGTGTTAGAGGTTTCTAAATATAAATTAACGTTATTTGTTGGCTTTTTTTGCCTTTAATTTCTAAATGGAACTTGGAATAGGAGGGGAAATTGGCAGCACATTGTTGTATCTTAGAGACTTCAGAGCATAATGTCCTCGAGAGGTGTAACTATCAATTCTATTCTTTTCTCCTTGTCCAGATAGGTGGTCCCTGCTGACTGGAAATTATCCAGCTCTGTAAATCTCTTCAGGCACAAACATGTGGATCAGAAATTAAAAGTCTTCTTGCTAAAATGTCTTGCTTCTTCTCCAATGTGTCACAGGTATAATTGCTTTCTGCAATTTATCCAAGCACAGAATCAAAAACATTGTTTGTGGGATAATGTTGCAAGGGAGACCTGGAAAAGATCATTAATAGTCTTCTGTATCATGAACACTCAGAGCAGTATCTTGAAAGTTTTCTGATACAAAGAAAATAAATATATCTATCAATATGTACATTGATAGATAAAATGTTAGAATTTAGTGTAAAGGGCTTTTTAAAACAAATAAAGAAACATATGTACCCAACTGAGAGAGGGTTTGCATTAGTCTAAAATTTTTGCTGAAGAATAAAAACTTCTAGGCCATTGTTGTGGAAATCCAAGAGGACCTGAATTTGTGAAGTGATTTTTGAAGCAACTTGCCTCATCAATTATCATTATCCAGTGTCTG
This sequence comes from Campylorhamphus procurvoides, assembly GCA_013396655.1. Taxonomy (NCBI): domain Eukaryota; kingdom Metazoa; phylum Chordata; class Aves; order Passeriformes; family Dendrocolaptidae; genus Campylorhamphus; species Campylorhamphus procurvoides. The sequence goes on along the minus strand of WBMV01000298.1, from coordinate 650,595 downwards.
GAGCTGCGTAAAGGGCACACAGAAAATTAATCTGTAGTTGCCAGGATGTTGAGAAAAAGAAAGAATTCCTAAGAAGAAGCCAGTGATCTCTTTCTTCCAGCCTTGAGGAGATGGGAGCAGATAAGCACTCTGATGAAGTGTCACAGGCATGAAGTCATGCAGCAAGTATCTTCGGTGGAGCGGCCACTTTCCCAGCATCTGAAATGTGGAAGGAGTTTGGGCAAGAGAAGGCAAATCCGCTCTGTACCATCTAGCGGTCCCCTCAGCCTGCTTGGCAATCTCAGAAGTGTATTGCTCTTAAAAACCTTTTTCCAATACTGACTTACAATAACATACTTGGCTTGCATCAGGTCTATAATGTGCTGGGTACACTCTAAAAATAGGACCACATGGGCCTTGCCCCAAACAGCTCAATATCTAAGATGTCAACCACTAGATTAAGGGAGGGGAAGAGGGATAAAACCTTTTAAAAAATAGTATCAGCTACTTTGGCATGTTATCTAACCACTATTATCTGGGAATTTCTTGCTCAGAGGCATGTTCAGTATGAGAGAGAGCCAAGCTCCAAGCACCCAGAGGGCAGCACAATCATAGTTTGAACAGCTGCACAATCTACTGCAAGCAGCAATTCATCCTGACATCTCACACTGACAGAACTGATTTTGTGGGAGGTCCCTGAAGAGCTGCATTGTCTTTCCTTCCTGCTCCAGCATGACCCCAGATACACAAGCAGCACCCACATATGGCCAGCAATGTGCATAGGCCTTTGGTGGGTGGGGAACTTTGGGATAATTCCTCCCCTCTCCTTCAATGATATATGAATTGCAGCCAGAGTCAAGCAGATTAAGGTCCAAAATCTTCATTCCTGTCATTCAGAAGCTGTTCACATTTATACAGCACCTTCCTATTTGCGATTAGGATGCTTTCCTGGGAAATGGAAATTTGAGTTCAGGAAGACAGAGCAAGGCACTTATAGCTCCCATTCAATTTTCTACTTCATGGCCGAGGGCCATTATACTTAAATATTGCCAAAAGATAGGCAGGACCAGCAGATACTCCCTGTTTTTTAGGTACTGGGTTTGGGAAACTGTGAGCAGATGCCAAGTATGCAGATGACCTGGCCATAGATGATTCCTTGCAGCCTGAAGACTTGTAACCACTGAGCATTGCAACCTCTCTCTTCTATTGGACAATACTGAAAATTTCTGTACCTGACTATGGAGACTGGAACCATCTCTAAAATCTGACTCCTAGTTCATAAGCATCTAAAGATTTGATCACATCTAGCTCTTAATTAGAACTATAGAATCATAGAAGGGTTTGAGTCTGAAGGGACCTTTAAAGGTCATCTAGTGCAACTCCCCTCCGATGAGCAGGAACATCTTCAACTAGATCAGGTTGCTCAGAGTCCCATCCAATCAAATAGAATAGGACCCTTTCAGGACTGACTGAATTAATTGGAAAGTGCATGCACATATAGCAAGAAAAACTTTCATTTTTTTTATCCCTCAAATGTATTTAGGGATTCCTTTTTCTCTTGTCCTACTTTCAGAAAGTTTTACTGCTTTTCTTTAACAAACTCTTCCTTCTAGACTATGCCTTTCAAATGCTTTTCTTGGAGTGGAAGAGACTAACATGCCTGTTAAGAAATGCCCAGTGCTGACCCTTGCTGTGAGTCTTGCTGTGCAACACTCAAGTTGGGTACCCATAACCACACAATGAAGATCCTGCTCCTGCCAGTGCTCTTGAGTATCAGTCAAGTTTCATAGGCATGAAACTGTCCAAAGCAGAAAGTTTTAGAGGTGACTGTATGATGTAGCCGTTCTCATACCTTAATTCTGACTATATGCCTAACTAACTTCTCTTCAGATCTCTCTTGACAGGCAAATCTTATCCACAAAGTAAATCTTACTGTACTGTGTTTAAGGCTAGCCATTTCTAGTCTGAAACACATGTGAACATTTTGAGGGTTTTAAGTACTACTTTTTTAAAGAGCACAATAAGAAAATTTCTTTTGGCCAAGACTACATGGAAATGATCTGTGGGTAGCTAGAAGTGTTTTTGTTGTTACTATTATTATTATTACTGAAAATCTGAGCAAATTAAAAAAGAAAATTAAACCAGACTATGCTTAGTATCTTTCAGTAGATTCTGGAGAAAGCTATAATATACTATACCATGGGTTTTCAAATTTCTGGAGACCTCTTGTCTTCAGAAACAACAAATGAGCTCAAAGTATAAAATTTCACATTTTTAAGGACAAGGATTAATAGGACTAAAAAACTGATACCTCATTAATATGCCAATGGATGAATTCTGTCAGTCTCCAAGTGTGGGGTTTTTCACTTGACCGGTAGCATGAGTGACAAAGCAATGCATTGTGAATTAACAATCTATAAATTTACCTGATAGACATGTCTGAGTCATTTTTGCTTACGCTTTCCTAAGTTTTCATCCTCATGGGCATGGGTGTTAAATGTTTCAGATGTTATGAAATTTTGCACAGGCTGGTGGTTAATGAATTTTTGAAGTTGTGAAGCTCAACAGTGTTGCTAGGTTCTCTTACAAGTCTCATCTACCTCCTACAGCCAGTGATGTTGTGGTACGGACTCAAAGGAAACAATATGAGTTCTGATGTGTGCTACTGAAAAAGACCATATCCATACTAGCACATTAACATGCAAATTCTGTGTGTGGGCCTGCCAAAAAATATAAGTGTTCCATCCAAAATATATAAATACAGTCTACCTCTCTGCAGAGGCATCATTTTAATCAAATGTACACTTGGAGCACAGCTCACTAAGAATTTATACTCTTCTTTTCAGTGTTTATATTAATATGGAACAGGTTGCCAAGTTTTAATAAAAAGCCAGTTATCTTCTTCTGCTAATGGATTAAACACAGGACATTTGAATTTCAGTGCTGCATCCAAGAGCATAGGTGGCCCAAGTGCTTTTGTCCTATTTCAATGTCTAGTTATAACACCATATAGACAGAAACATATATTTCTGTCTATACATAAAACAGATGGTGTTCACAGAGTGGATCAGGAGGAGGTAAGGAGTTCATTAACTTCTGTCTATATCACAGTGCAGCACTCTTCGTAGTACCTATCAAGGAATATGTCTGCCTCCAAGAGGGGACAGTTCCTCACAATTTTAAGGAGGTCTGAAGGTTTCACAATAAGGCAAAGTGATGCTTGTGTTTAGCAAATTTTTATTTTGACTCATACAGAACCAATCAATTTTGTATTTGAATGTTCCTATTTTGTCAGTACAGAAGAGGTGATGTGATTCAATTATTTAGTGCTTTTAGCATACTAATTCATTCATGCGGTTTGCTTTGCTGACTAGAGCAACCACATGGCTCTCTGTGTGGTGGAAGACTGAAATGTGGAAAAAACCTGGGATGAATATGGTGAGTGGAACTTACCATTTTCTTCATGTTAGGATTGGTGTAGATCTAAGAGTCTTCTCAAAAGAAAAGACTCTGCTGTAGGAGTTTAAAGAGAAGGCTGCTTTTGAGCTGTTGGTATTTCTCCTTTTTATCTAGCACTAGAAAACTTCATTAGATACAGAAGAGAAAAAAAAAAACAATCAGGAGGAGGTGTCAGGGAACAACCTGGGCTGCTGGTTGCCCTATGGATTTGCTAATTGCACATCTTCCCCTGCATCTCTTATCTTGTCTTCTATCTGTACTGTTCCTGAGTTTAGGTGACAGTGTACTGCCCTGCTACCTCAGGATCTGTCCAGTTAAAGGGTAAAACCCAAAGTCTTCCTTTATATGGTTTGAGAAACTCACTTTCTCCCTTCCAGCTTTTCCAAGTCTAGTAAAAACTGGGAAAAATGTATGACACTCCTTTAAAGGTTCTGGACCTGCCAGCTGAGCTTACACAAATGCACCGACATCCATCACAGTGTTGTTGGGGAAAGCTTAGCTCCCTGCTGATGCACAAGAAAGCCCATATTGTTTAACGATTTAATACATTCAAGCTTGGTTTTGCTGTTGTTGTTGGAGTCTGTTGTTCTTTTCAAGGAAGTCAGGGCTAATTTTCAGAGGAGAGAAATTTTCAGAAAAGCAAACTTTTCGGAAGAGTGAACTCTAACTTTTTGAAGAGCTGCAGACAAACTCATCAGGACTGTGTCGGGACCGTGTTTGGAAGCATGTTCAGGCAGTTTTCCTTGTCCATGGGACCATGCTGTTCTTTGGAAACAATTCTTTGCATGCATATGAAAACATATTTATATGTATCAAAGGGTTTTATGACATAAGGCAAACTGAAACACTAGAAATGGGAACCTGATGGCAGTTCCTGCCTGTATTTCTTCTTGAAAAGCTGAAAAATTGGCAAATGAACTCAAACCATGTTTAGACAGTAATGAGGGAACTATAGCAAATAATTACATATGAAAATGATTCTCTGGTCATGCAGTGTGGACACACAATGAAAGCTGGGATTTATGTATATACATAACCGTGCTATGGCAAAACTGTAAGTGTTGAGGAATCACAATGGTGGTTATTAAAGGATTTGAATTTCTGGTAGAAAAAGGCACAGTAGTGCTACTGTATTGTATAATATTTTAGGATAAGAGCTGGTGACCTAAAGGTGATAAAAACTGATTTGTTTTTTTGTCCTGATTGGCATACAGGACAAATCAGTTGGTATATTCACATAGCTAACTGTAAATTGCAGATTTTTATGATCTGACCTTTGAATTAATTCATATGAAGTAAAACTGATTCTCAGAACACATCCCTAACCGGAAGCTCTTTTAGCAAATGGGGACACAAAAAAAAAAAAAAAAAGGCGAGCTATGAAAGTAAGCTTAGGCTGGTTTAATTGTTTCTCTTTGTCCACCAGCAGATGCTCATAAAGGGCTCTGAGCCCGATCCGTCCTCTGATATGTGGTGGTTTCAGGCCAGACTGAGCTGCTTTTCTCCTCTTCATCAATAGATGTCAATAGCAAGCTTCCTACTCCCAGGGACTCCAGCCATTTCAGGGCTCACACCACAACAGCAAGGAGGAAATAGTGACTCCCTTCCCAGCAAGAGTTCTGCTGTTGTGCAGTTTCAGTTTGTCCTTAGAAACTCATTCCTAATATGACTAGGCATAGTTCTGTATATCATGCTTTGAGACTCTGAAGCTGAGCCAATGTTTGTCAGCTTCAGTCATCTGATGGCACACACAGTCCCAAAACTTGATGCAGATTCAGTGAATTCGACACTTTGCAGATTTGCGGAACACGACTCAAAGTCTCCTCTTCGTTTTGATGAGTGCTAAAGAAAGCACAAGCAAAGAAGCTGGGCGGGGCACATGTCCATATCTTTTTCTGTTTCTCCTCTTTCTTTGGTTTTGGTTTTTGATTTCCACGCATGAAAAGTTCTGTAAATGGATGGCAATTACATGCAGAATAACCTGCTGGAAACAAATGACTACATTCTCCAGTCATGTAAACGGAATGCAAATGAAATGTAAATGCATTTTGCTTATCCATTAGTGTAACAGTACAGAGAATCAGAACCTAGTGGCATTGCCTCTCATATTCTTC
>WBMV01000298.1:601514-644916 GCA_013396655.1 Campylorhamphus procurvoides | reverse complement strand
TCCCTTCCCTTCATCCACAAGTGATTTTGAGCATGACAAACTCGAAGAAACTGTCTGATAGCAAACTATTCATGAATCTGCTTGGTAACTTGCTTTGCCACTTTCCTCTCAGTCCCAGCTAAAAATAAGAAACTGAGAGGGTGGTGGTAGCAGCAGCCAAGAGAGCAGAAATGGCAATACACTGTCTCTCATATTAGCCAGCGATTTGGATTGCAAGGACAGGTGCCCACCAGCTAAGTGCACTGCCTGCATTTTCCTGCCATTCACCTGCCCAAAGAGCAGATCACAAATCATGCCACAGTTGTTCACAGAGGCACCAGCAAATGTCAGCATGCTTTAAGTGCAACAGCCTGCAGCCCTGCTGAAGCTAGCACATAGCTGTGATAACAGGAAGCCTGTGTCATAATCTTCTTCTGAACAGCTTATTTTTTATTATTATTTTTTGGATGGTAAGTGAAAGAATAAACTTCTAAGAGTTATGGAGATTAAATGAGGAAGTAAAAAGAGTTAATATCTGGGAATCCAAGGAGCTCACATCAGAAAATCTCCGTGGCATCTCCAAGTGACCTGTTCAGATAAATTTGCTTTAAATGTTTTGCTTTCCAAAGCAAGAATTTTGCAATATATTCATAATTTCCCTATCTTCAAGACTTCTTTAAGAGCGGCAAGGAGAAGAGATATCTGAAACCAGTTGTGGCAGTTTATTCTAGTCAAGTATTCTGCCCATCACACCTCAGTAAATTTGCCACACCAAAGAGACAGAATTTAGGACTATATAAAAGTCACTATGGTATCCCATTTGATATTGAAATACAAACTTTGAAATTATTATAATTTAAAATCTATTACGAGTTATTCCCTGGTTATGCTGTGAGCCCTTTCAGAAGCCAAAGTAGGTTCATGGAAATAGAAAACCAGAGACTATCAGGAAAAAATAAAATAGAAAGTAATATAGAATCCCACTGGTATCTCACCAAATGCATCCCTTCAGACAAGACATTGTCATTTCTCTGCTAGGCTACGAACTGACTAAAAGCATCAACAGCTGGAATGTAGGAATGCACTTCAGGACATGCTGTTGGTAGCAAAAGCGGAAGCCCTCAAGAACAGGCTTAGGCTTGTTACAAATCCCATCTCATCCCCTTGATTGTCTTTTGGAGATCCTGTCTTCTGCAGGAAGGACTATCAGAGCTCCCATTTCCTATGAGTTCAGGAAGTTCTTCATTTCAATTTGATTAAGCTGGTGTCTGGCTGTGCACAGAAGGTTGCTCTTGTGGTGTCTGAAAAAGAGGAGATCAGGTACTGACAGGATGAGCTGTTCTCTGAAACGGAAAAGACTTTGCAAGAAGATGGAGTTCCATATTTGGAACCGGACCTCTGGCCTGAGCCTAAGTACTCAAGCTACCACCAAGGGCTTTTGAAATCATGAGCTTCAGATTGCTGCTCACACTGTGTGAGACCTCTGAGCACCGACTCAAAGTGATCTCTTCCCAAAAAGTCCATTTAATAGCTAATTCTGCCAGTCTGGGTGGCAATTCTCAGACGTAAATGTGATCCTCCTTAGAGATCCTACTTTTCTTTACCTATTCAAGGGACACAGTGCTCTTCAGGCCCTCAGCGATACAGGACTTTCCTGACTGAATTCTTGCTTGAGGCTCAAAAGCTGGCATTGAATCAAATTTGTGCTCTATCTAAATATCCAGCCTTTGATTAGAATTTCCTGGAAGAAAACCTTTATCACATCAGTGATTTCAATGGTCAATTAGGTTTCTGTCTTCCAGATTGTTTTTCTTGAGCTTCCAATCATTGAAGGATGCTGTATATTTGTGTCTTTTTCTTACCAGATATGTGTTCCCTGTAAATCATAATTTAGTGACCCTGTAAATTCTTTCTGACAAGCTAGAGAGGCAGAGCTGTAGGGAAATCTGTGGTTTTGGGGTTTTTTTTCTAAATCTTAAACAATTATTGTTAGAACGGAGAGGAAGCAGTTACTGGTGGCAGAGTCTTTCTTTTCTCTCTCTCCGTCTTTCTTACATTGAAAGATACTAAGACCTTCAAACTACTTTCTCATTTTTAAGATAGAATGAAAAATCAAAATAACATATTTTTCTCCAAACAACCCAAAGAAAATAGTTGCTTTTTTGCTACAACAAAAAGCCTTTGCAGCTGATAAAATAGTAAAGACAAATGTGTTCCATTGATGACAGCGAAATTATAACTAGTGGAGTAGAGCTTCATAAACCACAATTTCCTAAAACTTCTGAGTTTTCCTACAATTGACAGCACAGTTAAGAATGTTGGAAACAGATTTTGCAGCAGCAGGCAACTTTGATTAGGAAAAAAGCTCAAGTACAGGCACCACAGTGGCACAAGGCTGTGTTACTTTTTAGATTTCCATCCCTAAGGATGGTTTCTGCCACATGAGTTCTATCTTTCACTCCTGTTTCGCATCACACTATTGCTTTGCAGGCACTTTGGCCAACAGGCATACCCTGACTTAAAGATGTTCTGCAGGGATGCATTTTGTCTGCCTGCCAGCTGAGAACTCCTTATCATCACAGCCTGTCAAAAATCCCCTTGTGTTTAGCAACAGTTGCTCTTGCTGCTCTTCTTTCTGGTTGGTAGCATTGTTATCTCTTCTGTAAGAAGAGTATTCATGTCTGTCATTTCAACGACTCTGAATTTCTTATTTTTGTCAGGATTGATGGCAGTGCTGCTATTCCTGTTGGTTGTACACTCTCCAGGACTGACTTAATGATCATTTCTGTGTACTCTGTGATTGCCAGGTCAAGTTCTTTTCATATGGGGAGAGGCTTGTGGAAAGATTGGATATGGAATATTGCCTGACTAAGCCTTAATGTAGCTTTCTACAATGTGACTAAACAGTATATCTCAAAAGTTTGACATATAAGATGATTCTATTTTAGCAAAAAGCACCAAATGGAAAGAAACAAAAGTTTTTACAGTGGTCCATGGATGTATTTCCATGACTTTTCCAATGGCAGGATTAAAATCACTGTAGTGATTTGATGCAGAAGAGAAATACAAAGGTAAGTTTATTGAGCATGGAAGGAAGGATTCACACTAATAACTTTTCCATGTGAAATTGAAATGGCGAAGGAAACATTTGTAACCATCAAACTACTTTCTGACTGTACATGGCTATTCATATAAAGTTATACAAGAATTTACTACAAACACTTGGAGTTTTATTGGTTTGGGGAGGTGGGGAGCATTTTTACTTTTCCTAGTTAAGGGTTCATTTGTCCACTGAAGTGTAAACAAGCTAACACAGATCTTGAGTCACATACAAGAATCTAAGTGTAGTTTGGCTGAGCCACACCAGAGGTCCTGTCTCCAAGAATGTCAGTAGCAAATGCCTAGGGAAGGCAGCAAGAACAGGGCAGGTCTGCAGTACTATTCACTCAAAATGCAACCTCAGTCACCAGTTACTTGTAGTTTATGGTGTATTCTAGTCTGGAACTGCTTTTTATGTTTCTTTGGGTATCTTCAATAACGTTTTATTTATTTCCATTTTTTGTTTAGGTTTTTCAACCCTTACACCCTTTCACTCCTTACAGAAGCTATGCCCTACTTTGAGAGCACTTCCTCACTAGACCTTTTTCAAGCTCTGTTACATCCTTGTGGAGGTAGAGAGGCCAGAACAGCGTACACTGCTCCAGACACCACCACCACCACAGGCTCTATGCATAATCAGAAGTGCTTTTTGTCCTTTGTTTTCTACCAGTTCCTAACATCAGATTTATCTCCTTCACTGCTTCTGCACACTGAGATGGTGTTCCCATGGAAGTGTGTATTGTAACACAAAGATCTCATTTGTGAAAGACAGTGGGAACAGACCTTGAAGCCCACCACTGAATAGGTGAAAGTAGAATTGCTTTTGTTTTTATGCATTATTTTACATTTTTACTCACATCAAATATCTTCTGTTTACTCAGTTACTTTATCTTGTCAGGTCCTTCTTCGACTGTGAAGAGGCCCTTGTCCTTACCACCCTAAATAACTTACTATCATCAGTGTACCTTGTCACCTCATTATTCACTCCTTTTTTCATATCACTTACGAACATGTTGAACAGCACAGGCCAGAACACAGATCCTGCAGGATTTCACTCTTGACTTCCCTCCACCTTTCATTCCTAACCTTTTCTTTCCTATCTTTGAATCAGATAGAGTCATGTCAGAGTTTTGGTTCTCATCCCATGGCAGCCTAGTTTCTCTAGCAGACATTGGTGAGGATATCTTGCTGAAAGCTTTCTAGATTTTCAAGAAGGACAAAAGAGCTGAACCTTCCTGATCTGTATGGTTCAAAGAACTATTATGGAAGTTTGTATCTCTAAACACTGAATATGTTGAACAAAATCTGAGATTTTTTTTTTTAATTGAGATCACACATTGTTGTCCTTCCAGTAATCAGCTCTGTCCATTCTTCTGTGTCTACTTAGCTGACAGAAGACAGTGATACTTACTCAGCCTTAGCAATATCCTTTCTGCTAATCCAAACATCATCACAAGCTTGATTGTTGTTTTAAGCTGTGAGGTTTTCTGCTCAGGAGTTTGGTTTAGTGTAAGGCAATTGATAGCACGATTGACCCAAGGCCAAGAAGTGTGCGGTTTGGTTGTTTGAATGATACCTCCTGGCAAATAATATTTTCTGCTTTCTATTTTGGACATACACACACCCTGCATAAAAATCCTCACTGAAGTCAGCTTCGAAAACACACGTACCATGTTATAAACATGTACTAGGCTGAAATATTTTTGACATGCATATAGACTCAGAAAGTTATTGAGAAATATTGAGCTTGATATTATTTGAGATGAGGGAAACACTGAGGTATGAATATCAGGATTTTTAATCAAAATTCCATTGGGACTTTAATTTGGGATTGAAGCTATATGAAATATTTGCATCTGAAGCAAAATCCACAAATATTTGGATTTTCATCAGTTCTGCTTGGATGCAAAACTGTCAGGCACTGCAGTTTTGGCAGTCAAAAGTCACTTTTCCTAAATGTTAACTGTGTTTCCCACCCAATGAAAAAATTGCAGAAGGCCCAGGAGGGCTTCTAGCTCACTAAAGCCAAGTGCCAAAGAAAAGAACTTCCTCAGGGGTTCCTTGTTTCTCCTCAGGGGTAGTCTGTCACCTCCAAACCTGTGCTTCATTTTCATGGACAAATAATTCCTTCTGGTAACTTACCCTGATTCTGCCTTGGATGCTGCAGTCCTGCAACTTTGTTTAAACATCTGCTTAGATTAAGAAAATATTAGCACACTATTGGGCGCAATGGTCTTTCCATGGAAGGATTTTAAAAATGTCTCTGCTCACAAAGTGTTGTTTTTCCCAACATGCAAGGGAGGGAACTGATGGCAAGTGTAAAGTTTCAATGAGTCTATATATTTTTCCAAAATGCTTTGAGGAAAATGTCACAGCTTGTGTTGTAGCTGCAGAGATGCAAGAACTTAATTCCTCATGATGAATGTTTGGAAACCTTATTGCATGACAGAAATACTGACTCATTCTCCCTGCTCAGCTTAGAATCTTACATATAAAATCTATCAGCAAAGTCAGCAACTTTTATGGTGTTTTATTAGCTCAAGGTATCTTTCTTTATAACTATAAATTATTTAGTGAAGAGTGTTAAGCAATTAACAGGGGGAAAAAAACACCTGCTTTTCCTCTTTCTGTTTTTCATCTTTCTAAGATCTACTTTGTTCATCTCTACTTTATGTTTCCGGATATCTAGAAAGTATATAGTTTCAAATACAGTTTAGAAATTAATTTTTTATTCAGAATTGATTCCTTCAGCAAATGATAATGTAAATGAACGTTGGTTTTGAGATTTGCTCATGTTAACTGTGTGCTGTGACTACTATTGCAAGATCTTTTTTCTCTTCATTGACACCTTGGGCTCTGCAGCTGACTAAAATAGGAAGCATTCCTGCCTCCTGCTTGAGGAGAGGACTCCTGAAGTTGCAGAACTGTTTCCAAGATGATTATTCAAGAACTTGGAGCAACTGTGTGTGCATTAACACCCCTCCTTCTCGGAAAACCTTCTCATTGGCACGAATGCACTCACATGGGAAAGGAGGGAGAACACAGAATGTAACCACGCCAACATCTCTATCTAAAGAAATATTTCTGGATAGTTCATGGGTGACTTATTTCACACCCACCTCTCCCCTGCAATATCAGTAGAAGAATAAAGTAGTGATATTGTGCAGTGGAAGAAAACATGTGATGAAGCAAACATATAGATCCTTCCCATAGGCACAGATCAAGCCAAATCCTAAGTTTTTGGACTAAGTTCAGCAAGGTTTAGTTGTTATCAATATGCAGACCCCATTCCTTTATTTTTCTTTTTTTTTTTCTCCTTTTTTTTTTTTTTTAAGTAGCTACTCGGCAATGTGAAGTTTTAGCATGGAAGTTCAAACCTTACTCTCCGTTGTACTTTAAGACTATCTCTCCTGCTAAAAATAAGTTGACCCTGGCCTGAGCAAAGTATTGGACTGAGTTTTGTGTTAGCAATGAAATCTTATAGCCAGTAAAGTTTTAAATTTCATCGTGAACCTTTCACTCTGTTCTAACTTCATAATTCTTTGAAAGCCTAATGCTGAAATATTTTTCCTTATCAGTTCATGTGTCGGTATATGTATGTGTAAATATGTACTCATCTAAAATAACAAGTTATATATGTAAACATTATATATACATAATATGAAGGCAAGACTGTGTGGCTATTGGTATGAAATAGAAATGTCTACATTACTCATGACTGATAAAACCATGAATGCTTTTCTCAATGAGTGCAAATTCAATGTTTCAGCCAAGCTAAGTTGGTAAAAGATTAAGAACATTATAAGTAGGCATAAAAGTGGGAGCTGTAACTCTAAGTTTCACTTAAGTCTTAACTAAAACAGTCACAACTGCTGCAATGTGTTTATTTCAGCATAGATAAGTAAATTTACAGGCCTAGTTTACTGCTAATGAGTTACAAGGACTGAAGTAACAACTACCCACTTAATGCTCACTACCATTATATTGATAACAACACAACTTTGTGTCAGTACAGCTCAATTTTATGCCAAAAAAACCCCCGAAAAACAAAATCAAAACAAAACAAAACAGGAAAGAGAAGCAGAGTCTGGCCCACACCTCATTCTTAGTTATACTAAGCCTTTTTGAGGTCTTTGACAAAGGAAAGGGATTTTAATTACTGAAATTACTGATCTCTGCTCTCAGGTATGTAAAAAGGCACGGAGTAGCTGCTCTAGTCGAGGCCTGGTTTAAGAACAGAGACAGCTAAGTTTTGTTGCCAGTGTTGTTTTACTGTGCCAGAAGAATTAGGTCAGAGCCGATTCTCAAAACACTAATGTTTTAGATTTCTGAACACACAGCTGTGAACATCCACAACTCAGAGCAAAACATTCCCAAGTGTCACTGGGGAAGAGAAATAGCAAGGGCTCATGTTCAGCCCAGTAAAGTTGAGAGGGTGTTGCTCCAGGCACAGGTATAAATGTCACTCTGTGTAACAGATAGCACCTTGCAAAGCATTGATAGAAAAGCACTTCCTTTTCCAAAGAAACTACAAGGCCGGAAGGAGCAAATCAACTGGACAAGCAGTTACTGTGTGCAAGGGCAGTTACTGCGTGTGTGTGTGTGTGTATATATATATATATATATATGCAGTGTTGTATATGATGCCTGTGCACATGCAAGGAGATTCAGAGGAAGTCAGAATCATTAACATAGTGATTTCAGATAAAGTTCATCCCACCTAATTACAAACATCTTGCTTCATCTGCCTTGGGCTTCTTAGGTGTCCCTTTGTAATTCTGGGAGAATTCACAGTGCTTGTAGAAAATAATTGATCTGACTTTCTTTACATGTCTTCTTTAGGGGAAAAAGAGGGATGGAAACCTTGAAGCTCCAATTTTCTGCCATGGGGTATAAAGTAGTCACTAGACAACCAGTTCATGTATTGTGGCTATCTATGAAGAATATGTCTAAAACACGTATGTGTGCAGATCCCAGCCTCTGACAAATGGCAGCTGCTCAGTCCATGGGTCCCAGAGTGCCTTCTTGGTAGAGCTTTCATGGTACACAATGACAAGACCCCGGCATGGCATATTCATGCATGCAGGTTTTTCTCTATTTCAATATTGTTCTGTACTCATTCCAGCCTTCCACTCCTCCTGCCCCAAATTCTGCCCCTGGAGGTATCCTAGAAAGTGCAAGAAAGATAACAGTGGTGAGCAGGTCCTTAACCTTGCTTGTTCAGAGAAGCACTTTTCTGTGTCACTTTGATCTCCAGTTTAGGCATCTTGTTAACTAAAGAGAGCAGGAGTAGAAACAAAGGTAGTTTTTGCTCAAGAATTTTGCTTGGGAAAAATGTTCTCTTCTACCTCTAACAACTTCTTCTTTCATGTTTGCCTCTTCTACTTATTATTAGTTAAACATGGGATCTTGGATGAATGTTTTTGAATTTTAAATCTAAGCACCATGATAGACAATCATATCCTTATGAAAAGCACAGCACGGTTCTAATTAATTTTTTCAAACATCAGTATCTTAGGGCTTCAAAATATTTTTTGTTACAATGTTAATCATCAAAATAAAAAAAAAAAATCTGTGTTCAGTGTAGTCTAATTGCTTGCAAATACCGTAAATCACCCACAGTTAGAAACCTGTTTTTTTTAAAAGTCCTTTGTTTCCTCTTTTTGCCATTTTTTATTTGTGGGGAAAGTATATGGAAATAATGAATAGCATGTTAAAGAAAAAAAAAAGCAACAAGGTTGATAGTTTTTTGGGCAAGTTTCAGCTCAATTGGATTTGAAGGGGCAAAGACTTAGAAACCTTCCCAAACTGTGGCTGACAGGGGAGAGACAAAGCAGTATCTGCTGAAATGGATTCACTTTCCCAATGCTTCACATTGCTACAGATTGCAAAGTGCAGTGCTATGCAAAAATTTTCCATTTTACCTTGTTGGGATAAGACAGCACCACTGGCAGCTAACGATATACCACATTAAATATACTTTGTTAATATGAAACCCCTTTAACATAGCTTGGTCTTAACACCTGGTGCCTGGAAACAGCAAACCCGAGAACAACAAGATCTCAAGATCTTAAGAACATGTGGACAAAATCTGCTCATGTGCTGGCATTTTAATTATGTTTGCCCTGACCCTTTCCCCATGTTCTATAAAACAGACCAACAAAATGAGGGAGGGGGAGAACCCACCTCAGTAGCACCACCTCAGCTAAAACAGATGAGCACAGTGTTCAGAATATTATTAGCAAATTAACCAAACCAAACCAAAAATATATTCAAAATGAACAGGGAAGTTGAAGCTGATACCTAGAATAATAGTGCAAAGAGCTGTCAAATAGTTCCTTTTAATAGCTTCAAGGACAGCTTCTTCTGGCTTTTAAGCAGGGTTGTAGGCAGCATTACGTGCTTTTAAGGAGTGAGACGATTCCTCTTCCCATCCTCCATGCAAAAGGCAAGCAGGGTGAAATGAATTATAAGGATTACAGATGCTTGTGATCGAACACACCACTGAATCAGGGGAAGCAGCCTCTGAGGCGATGAATTCCAGCCCTCAAATTCAAACCTGAAAACAGCCCGGATGGAATTATTCCATTTGGAGTCTGAATGGAAGAGCCAAAGTTCAACATAGCAAGGACCCTGCAAGACAGCCTCCCCAGGCATGAGCACTATGTGAGGAACTCTCACACATGCCAAGGAGGGGTTGGCATCTCTTTTCCAATGGGGAAATCGTCCTGCATGCAAAATTATATCACGTTTCAAATTCTCCAGGGAGCCAGCTGAAGTTGCCAAAGTGAAGATGCTTTTAGTGTTCAAGTGCTTAATTAGTCAAAGCTTAACCTTATCACTGATAGCACTTCTTTGTCCTCTTGGCAATATTTATCTTCAAAAACCAATTAAAACAAGCTGGTAAGTCCTCCTGGGACATGTTTTTCTCTCTGGGTGCTCATTAATAGCTGAATGAGGTTACACGGATTGCATCTAGGAATATGAAAATCAATAACCAAAGAAACAACACAAGGAAGGCTTATTTCCTCTGATAGTAATACCTGAGCTAGTTATGATGATGGGCTGAGCAAAGCATGGATTCATGGCTCTGAGGCTCCAAACAGCAAGAAAAGGAGAAGGTTCACTGTACTCCAGTGACTCAAGCCACAGCTCTCTGTAACACCTTGTGCAGAGCAGCAAACAAGAAGGGGTAAATTCCTGAGCACTGCTAGGAGGTGGTTGGGGTACCTGTAGGCTCCTCAGGGATGATCTGAACCCCTTTCACAAGGACAGGCTAGTGAAGACTATTGTAATGACAAATTGATTCCAGACAGGTATTAGTGCAAAATACATGCTTTCTCTGTCCCCTACCTTGTGCCAGAAGGAGCGAGGTAGCACTTAGAGGCCTGATCCTCAGAGATCTGCCCTTACCGCTCTGTTGCACCTCATTCATAGCATGAATCATGGAATCACAGAATCACGGAATCACAGAATCACAGAATATTCTGAGTTGGAAGAGACCCACAAGGGTCATTGAGTCCAATTCGTGGCCCCACACAGGACCATCACCAAGAGTCACACCATGTGCCTGAGAGCATCATCCAAATGCTTCTTGAACTCTGTCAGGCTTGGTGCTGTGATCACTGCCCTGGGGAGCCTATTCCAGTGCCCAAACACCCACTGGGGGAAGAACCTTTTTCTAATATCCAACCTAAACCTCCCCTGAGACAACTTCAGGTCATTCCCTTGGGTCTTGTCAATGATCACCACAGTGACCATCTCTGTGGTCACCACCCCTCTTCTTTCCCTCAAGAGAAGTTGTAACTGCAATGAGGTCTCTCTTTGGTCTCCTCTTCTCCAGGCTGAACAGAGCAGGTGACCTCAGCTGTTCCTCCTATTGCTTCCCCTCAAGGCCCTTCACCATCTTCATTGCCCTCCTTTGACGCTCTCTAATAGCTTAATACCTTTCTTATGTTGCAGTGGCCAACACTGTACACAATACTCAAGGTGAGGCCACACCATCCACAGCTGCTCCAATATTAACATAAAACCCATAAGCCTGAGCAGAGGAAGGAAGCTGAAGTGGCAGTGACTATGACAGATGTTGCAAAATGTCTACTTATTCATAACAGAAAGTCAGGCGATCTTCTGAAAGCTTTTCTTTTTTTTAGTTTTCCCTCCCCCTCTCCCTATTTTTTTAATGTGCAGACTTCAAAGCAATGAATTGTGGCATCTGTAACAGCTACCAAACCGTGCCAGTTGAAGCCAGTAGAGCACAGTCTACAGTGATAGAATGCAAGTCATGCAATTATTCGAGTTTGCAGTCCTGGTTTTTGAAAAGAACATATGGTCTGCAGCAAGGAAGCCAGGATATTTTAAAAGAGCTCCTACAGGGTTTCAAACTTTGATTTTACAGAGGTGTGGGAAAAGAAGCAGACTCCATTTGGGCTCTGATATTTAAATACATGTGTTGTCGTTTTGCTTATTGAAGAGAGCTGTTCTGTGCTTTTACATATGCAGGGTGTATTCTGAGTTTCTAAGGAGCAGGCAGCAACATATAGGTATCTCACACATTTCCTCCTTTTTGTTAACATTTAGGGAAACAGGGTGCAGTATTGTACCCTTAGTGAATGCCAAGTGGTCTAAACAGCTTTTATAAGAAGCCTAACATCAATGTGAAAAAATTCCTGTTGATTATCACAATGAAATTGTCCTTCCAAGTATTCTCAGCCACTGACTATTTTATAGTGCGACACTGTTGTCAATGCAAAGTGAGGCTCTATGAGGTCCCATCAGGACCTATGGACATAAAATCTGATGACAAAATGCTGTGAAACACTCTGGTAGAAATATCTCCCTGTCAAGTAAGTCAAAATGGATGATGAGTGTCTGTGCTGTGTCCTTACCTTTGTCTCCACCGTGACTCTAGCCAACTTGTGCTACATGAGCTCCAGTTTGCATGTATTAGTGATTTATAGGTGCAAATATCCCTTCACTCTGCTAATTCCTCCTCAGCCAGGAAGGCTGAACTTCACTTTTAAAAGATGTGAATCTCCAAATCGGGCTTCTGTGTCAGTGCCTGTCTCTCAGGTTTCTCAAGTAGCTGTATTTGCTTTAATGGAAAGAAATCTAGTAGCTGCTCTGTGCCTTTATCTTATGGCTGGCTACCTACAGCCCTTCAAAAGCCCTTATCACTCCTCGATGTTGAAAAGCTAATCCTGGACATAAAGCAAGCCTTACATAAAGCATAAAAAAATCAACACTAGGCACAAGCACAACCATGGTATAGGATGTTTCTGTTTATTAGATGAATTATAACTCCATTTTCAATGTTGCTTTTTTATTGTCTGCCTTTTAAATATTTTAGGTATATACTGTCCAAGGCTAAGCTCCCAGGAAGTGTGGGACACCTTCCCTAGCTTTCAACACCAGAAAGTATCCTTGTCACATCTGGTTTAAACCTACACCTGACACAAATCAGAGCTCTGACTAGTAACTCCTGCAACAGGTCCAGATTATTTGGCTGAGCTGCAGCTGCAGCAAAGACCTTTGACCTCAAATACAAAAAAAGATATTAAACCTATTCTGAAAAGTTGACTGGGTTAGCTTCAGAGTGTGAGATCTTAAATACATATTTTTCATGAACAGGAAAGAAACACCAGTCAGCTCAAAAAACTGGATTTGTTCTCATCAGCAAGCAGGTGCTGCCGCTTTATGGAACTGCCCAAACCCTTTACCCCAAGGCTGTGCAAGCTTTCACCAAGCCTCTCTACTTGCTACTCCCCATCTCCCCAGTCAGTATCTTCCTACATACATCATACTGGTCACTGATCTCTCTCTGGTTTAGCAGAAGACACCTTCTATGAAGCTTCAGCAATCTTCTACTCCGTCTGAGTAACATAGAAAAAGAGTCATGCAGGAGTAGAGACCCAGCAGAGCAGTTTTCTTTTGAGACACTGTGAGGGCCCAACCACTCTGCTTTCTGTTATATCCTTGCTCAGAGACGCTGATGTTGTCTCAGCTTTTCTTCTAGTCTCCCTGAAATTTCTTCAAAAGGGAAGGCTGAAGTAGTTAAATAACTATGGCTTGGCTACAGGACCACTGAGGAAGGCTGTGATAATGCTTTCTAATGTCTCAGAAGTTGTTAAACTAAATGCCAAACCATTTTGACAACTGCTTGGATTCTTGAATCTGCTCTTAAGGGTCTATGCCTGCTTATAGAATAGATGCTGAGGCTTTCCATTTTGCAGTCCAACAAAAAACCTGCAAAAGGATCAATTTATATTTGGGATGGTTTTACACATCTGACAGTGATGAATGTGGAACCTTCTTCACCAGTCATTAAGTGCTTAGGAGATATTTTTGTCTCCCAGAACAATGAAGCCACTCAGATAAGGTAGTTTCATGCATCCTTTTTGCATTGCATACATACGTGCAATGTATGTAGCATACAGAAAATTTTGCACAACAGAAATAAGCCCTTTGCTCATGTGTGTAGACAATCTGCATGTAGCAAATCTTGTGCTTAGGCAAACTCTCAAGTAGCAAAACAGTCCTTCCAGATGCAAATTTGGTGTGCAGAAGCACACATGTAGGAGTGGAAATCAACCCCTCATGGCTCCTTTCAACTTCCTTTGAAGTCAGTAGCAAAATTCTCATTGAGTTCAATAAGAACAAGAGGCAGCCCTTGATCTAGTAAAAAGTCCTTATGAGGTTTTATTGGCTCTTTATACAAAACTTTACTCTAGTTGTATATGAAATACATTTTGACCCCATATCCACCCACAAGACTTTGAGAATAATGTGACACCTCCACTCTGCCCAGGCTGTGACTGTCACTCAAAACCCTGGTTGTGCAGATGTCAGAAGGATTCCACGTTACCTAAACAAGTTTTGCTTTTCAGAGAAGAGCTGCTAAAGACAGGATGACAGCTCAGCTAGCTTGTGTCCAGCTATTTAGGAGCAGGTTAGGTCAAGGCCATTTCTGGCCACTGATGCAGCCTCCCTCATGACAATGGCCACATGACGAATGTCCCTGCTAATTCTGCTCAGTCTTGTGGTAGTCTTGGACACAGTTTGTCTGTCATAGGGGATTAAGACCAAGTCTAGAGAACCTGGCACGAGGAGATGGAATTGCTTTAGAGCAGTTCTGTTTCATTCTGAAACATTCAAGTCCAGGGTGGTGATGGGCAGCTATTCCTTCTACTTGAGGGTGCTCAGCTGTGAATTCTCTAAGGGATCACTCATGTTGCTTCAGCTGTTCTACATTTATATGAAGTCTCTGGAAATTTGTGAGACAATTTGGGAAAATTGTTTTACTTGGTGCTTTGTCTGCTTCCAAGTGACGCAGAAACCGTGGTCAACAGGCTTAACCAGTACTGATAGGAATAATGTTCTAGCCAAAAGCCTGAAAAGACTGAAAGACTACTCAGAAAATATGGAAAAGATGGTGATTACCAACTATAAACACTGTTGGACCTGGCAGGCACAGAAGCCTCAATATGGTGACTTATACCTCTGTTTTCTCTGTTTTGTGGCACCCAGATTAGGAGATCAAGGTGGGCCAGTCAGGAGAAAGTTCTGGGACTCCATGTAGCTCCATAAAACTGCTGCTCAGAGACTGAGTAGTCTGCCCTAGAGGAAGGAATCCTCTCCTGCACAAATCCTGGGGTCTTGAAGATGAAATACACAAGCAAATCAACTCAATCAAGACCATGCAGTGCTGCATCTCAGCCCTAGAAAAAACACTGCTCAGACTGATCCACAGTTCATATTCTCATCTTGAAAACATGAGTATTATCTGCCTCATGGGAATTTCACTACAAAGTGTGCAGTAGGATAGAGACCAACCAGAAATGGCAGGTTTACAGTTGACTCAGCTACCAAAAGATGGATGTTCTGTTGTTTAAAATATTTATATGAAAATAAATTTTCTTGAAAGCTTCCCCACTAACTTGTACCCAAATACTGAAAAAACTGCTTCAGGAATACAGAAACTATCATGTTAGGCATTGAAGTCTTTTGACAAACTGGAACAAAGGCAAACATTTTGTGGAAAAGTACACATTGGTAGGCTGAATTCATTAAATGCTAGTAATTTTAGCTCAGGTTAAAACATCTGAGCCCTTAATGGGTTCAAGGGCACAGTATTAATCAACAAAGAAAGTTTCTAATCGAATTTGGCCTTGGGAAATTCTCTTATATATTCTTTCTGGGTGATGTTATCATTTTTGGGGAGCTTATCTACTATCTTGCTGGGAACAACTATCCACTTTAATAAAGTGCCTAAAATAATGTAATAAACACACAGCTTATATCAATAGCATCATATTTCCCCACATAGTATTTGTGTGTGGTTTAATTAGATGGAAGGATTACAGGAAAAGTTTGTGTCATAATGATTCTTTAAAGCAAAACCATAGATCAAAGTTCATAGCTGCCAAATATACAACTTTCAAAACAAGCTCAAGTGCTGCTATTAATCATGGCTGCCGGGGGATTTGATGACAAAGATTAAACTGCTGTAAAGGATACTGCTGTGCATCAGATTCTTGCAACTGTCATCAAATAGTCTGCCAGCTATTAACAGGTCAGAAGAGTTGTCCAGCATTTACCACGGGTGGCTCCATCATTGCAGTTGGTGAGGCCGTCTATGCCATGGTGACAACCAGTGACGCCCTCCCAGACAGACATTTGTGGGTTGTTATTTTTTACAGTGTGGCTGAAGTCTTAAGGTCTGCCTGTAGAGCAAACAAAAGAGGGAAACTGCAGGACCTCAGCCTCAAAGCACTTTATCCTCACAGGAACATCACTTACATGGAATATTTTCTTATTTTCCACATGTAGCACCTTCTTCTTGCTTACTGCATGTGAAGAGTGCCCACCTGTGGAGCTGTGGTGTTGTAAATTCACTCCTACTTTATTTCTCAGCAACCACTCTGTATAGATAAGCCCTTAGAGAGTACCTCAAGGAACAGCTTTCATCCCATTTGCAATTACGCCAACCCTCTCTCCTTCCACACAGGATTGTGTAGTATCCCTGTGGGAAGCTGCAGTGTTCGCTTACACAGAAACATAATATGAAGGAAGTATGTAAAGCATACTTTGCAGGGTGGGAGCCAGCAACTTGTAACCCACCGGCTAGTGCTCTGTGGTGGGTCATCCATGGCCATTAGATGGCATGTAGAGAGTTGTTAACCTATAGACCTGCGATATGCTGCTGTTGCTGCTCATATGTAGCAATTCGCTTGAGAAGTGGCCTTTCTGAAGCTCAACTTTGCAGTCTAAAACTGGTATCAGAGTTTTGCACTGAGCTGTCGGTGTAACAGATGTGAATGTCAGTCTGATGCAACAAGCAACTGAAGATTCAAATCCAAAACCACAGATTTGACTACAGTCTTCAAAGTTTTGCGGAGTTACAGATCTGAATCCAAACTTCACAGCTGCAGCCAGCTATAAAACACACTTATCTATATAATGGGTTTAATGCAAACTACATTTGAATATCTGTCATCTCTGGGAAAGTTTGGAGGCACATCTGGCTGAAAATTTTTAAGCATCATCTCATCTTTTCTAGCAGTATCTTTCAGAAAAATAAAGAAAAAAAAACAGTGATAAGACTTAAAATGAGAGACATTCAGTCTTAGATTATTTTAAGTAGTTCAGCCTTTACCTTACCAAACACAATCATTCTACCCAACCCTTCATAAGTTGAAAGTATCACAGATCACTCCTTAATGTAACAGTTCTGTCCTCTACTGAATGCAAGGATGTGACATTAGACAGACCATTCTTAGACAATCACAAATTTTGATGTCTAAAGGATCCTTACTCATAGACCAGTCTTCCCTGGAAATTTAATTTTCCAAGGCTCTCCTCTTTCCACAAAAAAAAACCTATGGGACCTAAACATTCAGTATTAAAACCTCCAGAAGTTTAGTCTCCTTCTCTCCCCCCCCCCCAAGATGTTCAGGAAATTAATATAGCTAGCTATATGAAAGAAATTTCTGCTTAGATTAACGGCTTTTATATTCATTGTAAGATGCTTTTTAGTTACCACCACGAGGATAACTGGGTTGCCAGGTCTTGGCACGCAACAAGCTCTTCCTGAGAACTGGTCTCTTAACATAACTTTGGGGTCTGTTTAACACTTGTGAAGCTACACTTCTTTGTAGGATTACTCGAACGACATAAATAGCATTTGCATGTATGTCTTTGTGTGACACCAACACCACCTTGCCTGAGTATGGGGCAGGTAATCTGTAGTGCACACTACATCAGCAAGGCATTTATCATACACCAACAGCAATTGTCTGGGTGACATATCAAAATGTCTTTGCAGATGTCTCTGGAAACATTAGTGTCCACATTGCACTTCAAAGAAGACAAAGACTATCCAGGAACATTTCTGTGAATTCGGACCTGGTTTTCTGGTTTCTGCCATCTTACATTTAAATATGGCATCTGGTTTTCTTCTTTCTGAGAACCAGATACTGAGTATAGTAACCAGGAAAGGGTGGGGTGGTATTTTCCTTTGGGTTAGTGAAAAATATTGCCTGAGGAATGGAAACACTGCTTTGATTGTGATACAGCCTCTATTTTTATTACTTTTCTCTGTAAAATACAATAAAAACATTGTGGGAAATATATAGTCAATTATCTGCAGTGGAAAGGAATATACCATCCACCATCAAGGCTTTTGGGGGATGGAGCACCAAATTCCAGCCTTGTCTTGTCTTTCATTGTGAGACAGACTAGGGTTCAAAAACTGCAGAAGTGCAAGGCTAAAAAACAAAATATGAGCATGTGAAAAGCAAAAAGCTGATCATCCATCTGAGAAACACCACAAAGGGACACAAAAACATCCAAGACAGTTATGGCTACAGCTGCTGTGTGGGTAAAGCACGCCAGAACAGAAAGGGGATGGCTTAGTGTCTGAAAATGTGGTATCCATAAAGCTCAAGTCAGTGGCACCATTACCACTGGCCACAGTAGGTCCAGGTTTCCTCCAATGTGCTCTAAATTTATTCTTGGCTCTATATTATAGCATCCAAATAAAATCCAGTGGTGTGCAAATGAACATAAGGGTGCAGCATAGTTGAAGTGGCTGCAGCACTGACAAAGACCAAGTCTGTGCTGGGGCTATGCTTAACATTTACTGCCATAGTCCAGCTTTTGAGTAGCACAAGTATTTTCACATCATGTTTTATCCTTCCTGACTAGTCTTTGATGTCAGGTCTCATTTTAGGCTACAGCCTCTTGTGAGAGATGCACTGAGATATGTTTGGATAGGACTATACATTGTGGGTGCATACACTTTTGGAGGGACTGCAGGGTCTACTTGGCCTATCTCCACTTCTCCTGCCATACCCTGCCACAAAACTGGAGCCCTAGCCTTGTCCTGAAACCTGGTTGTTACTGTCAACATTTAGAAAGGCCACAATGGAATTTGGAAATTTATCCAGCTCATGGAGATTTAATACTCATTCTGGTGGAGTGGAAGATGTGGGATATTAACTATTTAAGGGTAATAAACCTCTGAAGGAGACAGATAAAGTTTGACAGATAAAGTTCAGGAGAGTGTTTCTATTAGCCTACAGTATTTTTAATTTTCCTGATGGCAGTGCTGATTGGATTTACTGATGCTTCTTAAAAACACTGACTTTATGAACTTCAAATTCTAAAATGTAGGCAGAAGATTCAGATTCTCATTTTGGTGGAACTGCTCTGTCTGGGCCCTGCGCACCAAACTATCTGAGATAGTTTTATGGCCAATTCAACACCACTTTGCAGGAACAAGTAGTGACTGCATTCTTAGGTAACAAACACCTTTTCAGAGCTTGAACACAACAACACTGACAAAAAGCATTTAAAGCAAGTTGAATTCTCTAGAAATGTTATTTTCTAACGAAGCAAGTCACCACCTCTTACAAGTGTGTGTCATCTTGGTAGGTCAGTGTTTTGAATTAACTGGAGAACTGAGGATCATGGTGGTACATAAGGCAGAACAAGAATTCTCCTGTAGTTGTGCATATATGAAATTGACATATCAAGAACTTTTGTGTTAAATACAAGGTAAAATATTGAATCTGATGTCCACATTAAAGAAAAGCTCAACCTACAAGTTAATATATTTTGTCAGCTGAAGTGTAGAGTCAGCCCACAAAAACTATTAACTCATTATGATAAATTGTAAACTTTTTAAACATACCTATATACAGACTGATTAGATACATTATCTTTACAGGAAAATCATACCCATAGAACCTGTGAGCTACTTCTGATGATGATTTATGTTTCTTCTGTTGATCTGCTCCTGGTACAGGCTTACTAGAATTAATGACAACAATGTCCATGATTTTCAAGTTTCTTCTGTTGTCCTCTGCTGAAACAGAAATTAGCCCTCTCAGAGTCTGATTGTGCTATTGAAAAATTTTAAAAGAGGCTCTTCTCTTATTAAAAACAGAAGCTTTCATTCTCTCTGGAGGCATGATATTTATGATCAAGTATTTCATGCCTACTTCTCTTGCCCTAATTCTGGTCATTTGCAACAATGCTGGTGTTAAGTGACTATGAAACCAGAGTCTCTGAAGTAATCAGATTTTCAGGCCCTGTGCCCTATGTCACATGGAATCATTTATTGCAGCACAATAGGAAATAAGGCCACTATGCATAACAGTATTTCTGGAGGGAGAAATTTTGCTGCTCATTGCTGAGTAACAGTATACCCAGAAGATTATAGGTTGTAAATTGTGAAATCAATAGATTTTTGCATTTAGAACTAGCAGAATAGAGAGCAAATGACCAAAGAAACAGCAGAGAAAAACAACAGGCAGGGTACCAAGCTCCTGCTCAAGTCACATGGCAGTGCAAACTTCCTGAATCCAGCTGATATGGGGCAGCTGAACTGGTCTTGGCAGCTGCAATGTCATGGGCTACAAGGAAGCCACAAAGCTCCATCACCAGCTAAAGAGCCTGGCAGCAGCTCAGTCCCCTCTTCCTTGCATAAAACCCTCACAGCTCTGCTATCAGCCTCAGTATCTCCTTGAACACATCTGTTGGGACCTTTCCATACAAATAACAAGGTTACACAGCAGATGATTAAACTGAACCATGTAAGAATTGTGGACTAGCTGCAGTTTCTTGTATTAAGTCTCTGAAATTCAGAGTTCACCTCAAAGTTCCTTCCTGTGGTCTTGCTGAAGTTGTACAATAAAAAAAAGGCCCAAACCTCTCAGTTTTCCAAATGTAGTAAAAAGTGTTTGAATACACACTTTAATATATTTTCTGTGGCATTTTTGTAAAATACAGATATATAATTATAGATATAACGCATATATAGCATTTACTGTATTGATAAAAAGCTAGTCTTTTCACAATGACACACCAGTATTTACAATACAATTTAAATTTTAAGGAACAAATGAAACAATATTGTGTGGTTATATGATAAGAATAATTTGAGGAAAAATAAGAGACCAGTTCTTAAAAAATTCCCAGACAATAAAGTACATACTCTTGTCAGGAGCACCTCCATGAACATCCATGCACGACCCTTTTTTCAATCCTTGTAGGAATGCACATGATTTAGCTCTTCCACATTTCTACCTAGTCACAGCCCTTAACATGACACAGATAATTAACCTTTTTCAAGTACAGATTAATTGTACCATCTTTCCCATGTAAAGATTTGTCCCACTGCAAAATTTCAAAGTTTTGGCTACAGCAAGAATTACTACACACAAGTTACTTGCCAATTTAAACCAATAAAGTTATGACAATTTACGTAAATGAAAATTTGCTTGTCTTCTAAACATCTTAGAACCATTTCACAAATCATTAGTGTGAGTTTGAGTAGTCTTTTCAGCATTGCAGTTCTTTTATACAACATCTGCCTCAAGGACATGACAATGCCAGAACTAGCAACAGACCTGAAGTACAAATGCTCTTTGTTATCCTCGTATATGAACACTACCTTGCTGTTCATCTGTAACGTACTGTCCACAGCACAGCACATGTAAAGATGATCTTCATCCTCAATGTACTGTCACCCTTCCCTGTGAGGCATGGAAGTGCTATTATCACATTTTACAGAAGAAAAAAAAACTGAGAAAGACTGAGTGAAGTGCCCAAGGTCACTTAGGAAGTTTGAGACAGCAAAAAAGAAAACTCACATCTCCTCAATTGTATCCTCTTGTCTTTCCAACTTTGAATAAAACTTTACATGTATCTTCTTTAACAGAAACAAATACATAACATAGAAATAAAGACTTCTTCTGGTACAGGCTTCAAGATTGCTGTGGTTTCTCTTCTATTCCCAGGTAATAAGAGGAGATAGCAAGAAGGCTGTTTCTGAATGCATTACCTCCATCCCACTGAAGAAATATCAGCTGAAGTGAGTCCTTCTTGAAGTGGGAGTGATTAAGCCCACTATTTGCCAGAAAAGACATAGGAATACTTGAGAAATATGAAAATTCACTTTCACAAAAAAAATCTAACAAAGGTAAAACTTGAAAGGCCTTAATCTCCTTTAATGCTGACTGGGGAAACATTTTCAACTGAATTTGTACCCACCTTATAATGCCTTTACATCACCTGCACAATAAAAACGCATACTGTTGAAGATGACCCATTCTCTCAAGCATTAAAATTATTTCTACAGCCCCTGTGGTTCAGCTCTGATAGATGGGCAGCTTTTGCAAAAGGACTGATACACACCTGGGCAGTGCAGGTACTGATGAGGACAGAAATTTCACCATTACAAGTGTCTCCCTGTGTCCTTGTCACTCTGGAGAAGCCAGGTCAGGAATAGATTGTGATCTACATTCTTATAAGTGCCATTGAAAAACCAGAGGTGGGAATGAAGGAAGCCTCTCCAATTCCAGGACAAAAACTGACAGAAATAAAGCAAGAGGAAGTCAGCTACAACGTTTGGCTTCCAGAAACACTTGTGGGCAAACTAGGTCATCTGCCTAATTGATACAGGTGATGCACTTTCGAGATACTGAGGATGTAGGACCTTTTGCCCATATTAAAACAAGTAAACAAACAAACAAACAACAAACCAAAGCAAAACAAACAAAAATAAACCCCAAAACCAACAAACCAAACCCAAAACACAACAAACGGACACACAAAATGGGTAAAACCAATAATGGAACTTCTCACCCTGCTCACTTTTTTATCCTAAATCAAACCTGAATTTTCCTTTAAAAAAACAAAAATACAGGAACAAAGATACATTAGAATATCCTACTGTCCAGTAAATGTCTTACAGGCAATCTTTATGGAGGAAAAAATGCACCAAGCCCTTCCTTTGACAAAAAATAAGCACACTGAAGTTCATTCCATACTAAGGAATGCTGTTCCTAGTGCTGTTGGTTTAAATTATTCCTATCACCATAATTTGAATACACATTATTTGTCTTCAAATAGCTAACCATAAATCTAGACTAATGCTGGAAAAAAAAAAATCCTAGTGAGAATGCTTGTCATTGATAAGCTAAAAACAACCTATCATGAGAAGGCAAACTAATCTTTCTGTTTACTTTGTAAATAATCCATTAGCTAAACTTCTATTTTAGGTTGGATGCTTGATGCTTAACAGTTAGAAGTCCAAATACCCTTTGCATCCCTTATATGAGAGAAGAAACTTGTAAAATGCCTTTGGTGCATCAGCTTATCATTGTATGAATGTTTTAAAGAAACTCGCTAGTACTATAGGAAATGTAAGTGGGCTTGTTTGTGTTGTTTAATACTCCAAGTGTCATTTCATTCTTTAAAGGGGTTAGAACAGAGGAGGGGGAAAGGGGAGGAAGTCTTACTTAATTTGTTGCATATGTCCCAATGTGTTATACAACTAAGTGTATTATACCAGAAAACTAAAGCAGTCTGCACCGCAGCAAACTCTGTGTAACTCAAAATAGGAAAATAATCTGGCCACAAGCAAGCCAAAATTTCAGTGAAACTTCCTCTCTTATTATATATATACACACACTTTACAAGCTACATTGAGTGTCCTTTCATATTCCAAAAGAAATACATTGTAGACACCAAACATACTGTATTTTTACTTAAAGGCTTCATCAAACCATATGTGCAGACACTTGAGAAGACGAGAGTGTCAAGCTTCCTAGGGTCCTAGAGTCAAAGAAATTCTGCTGCCCCCCACTGCTAAGTAAGTGCACTCCTTCCACAGGGGGCAACATCTGCCGATCCGTCATGGTTCCACTTGGCGAGGACCCCAAGAAACTTCCTTGGGAAGAAACAATTTTCTCAGGACTGGCAGCCAGTTTAGGGGATGTGGAAAAGTTATATCCATAGAGTGCACAGGGACTGTGCAATCTAAACGTGTTGTAGGAGCCTTGGTGGGTTTGATTAGTGGTAAAGGCATTGCTGGATGGGGATGGCATGATGTACTGGAGCTGTGGTGACATCCCTGAAATCTGCATAGACAAGCCAGTCTGCGGGCAGCTGAATGCATCCCCATCATTGCCACTCATGGACATATTCACAGTTGTGCTACTCGACACACCAACATAGGAGGGAGTCCTCGGGGGTGCAAACGTCTCACTGCTTTGGTTTGTGAGCCTGTTGTAGGTTTCAGCCAAGGAAGTGCTGTATCTGTTCAGGGTCAAGCCTGAGCGGGCACAAGCTGTGTAGTCAGCTGGAGCAAGGGTACACAGCTGGCTAGTGTTGGGACTGAGGTGGAAGGCTGGAGATGAGCAAGGGGAACCCGGTAAAAGGTGAGGGTGGGTAGACGGCACTCCACTGCCAGATCCCTGGAGTAAAGTAGAGGAACTTGCATTTCCTGAAAGAGAACGTTACAGCGTAAGAAGCACATGGGGGAAAGTTCACTTCCTAGGTGACAGATCAAGACCTTCATCTTTTATAACCCTTGACATGAAACACAACTCAAATTAATTAAAAAAACCTTTGACATATACTTGCAGAAGAGTGTGTGAGTAACCACATGCATATTTCTAAAGAAGCAACCTGAGCAAGGTAGAGAACTGAAGTTATGTTTTTACAACCAACACTCAATACTTGGAGCTCCTGCCCAAAAGGTTAACTGTTCCTTGTATGACACTGGAAGGAAATTGCACGGCTGTTAAGATGTAGCCAAGTGAGTTCCACATCCCAGAAAGTCTTCAACATGGTAGGTTTTGGCTTGTCTATGCTCTCACTACAGTCTGGGGCGTGTTTCAAACAGTCTGTACCTGACTGTCACTATCAGAGCACCAGCTGAGGAACCAGCTGCTTAGCTCAGATGGCAGAGGCTGCCACAGTTAACAGCTTCAGGAAACTTCCTAGCTTCAGAACAAAATCCTTCTGACTTCAACCCCAAAAAATCCGAGAACAAGAATTCAGAACAACTTCAGGAAAAGCGCAGGCCGAATATGCGCACTGCTGCTTCATTTCTTGAATGGGTAAGTTTGCATCAAACTGTCTGCAAATCATCCATTTACTGATATAAGGAATTTTTACATTATAAATACCAGTGCTGAATGCTCCTGAAAACACACTACTACAGATGAAGCCTTTTCTCAGGACTGAAAATTTACCCGTTGCAAAAACACTTCCTTTTCTTAAGAGATTGTATCTCCCTGAAAACTGAGTGTAGAAAAAATTAATTATGGCCTTTCACAGTCTCCAAGGCAGAAGACTCTTAACAAGGACGACTCTCCCATTTTTGAATCACAGTAACAATAAAACAGGCTATCGTGATAGGTGAGCTAGTGAAAAGAAACATACATTATTAGTGAACAATCCCTGCTGTTTCTTGCTCTGCTAACAGGACACCACAAGCTCAAAGCATCGTTAGACATTGTCACATTCCAGAAATCTTGGTGTAAGACATATTTTTTCTTCCAGTTCACATCTATGCCTCCTCTACCTGAGGATGGGCTCTTTCAGCTTTAACACCCCAGGCAAATTTCTAATGAGGTCTTTCAGAAAGTCTCTAAATCACTTTAATGTTCAAGGTATAGACGACTAAAGATTTTGCAAGAATCTCAGCTTCCATCCTCAGAATATCAACAGGAACTTCAACGAACACCTTCACCCCAGGCAACAGCAGTAAAGGAAGCCAGAAGTTCATGGCAGCAGTTTGCCTGCTCTCAAACAATGCTCCGACCTACAAACAGGGCAGTAAAGCTGGTCTGTCTCCTAAACGGATTAAATGCATAGTGAGTTGCCTTTCAGACTTACACAGTCTGAAAAGGTATTTCAGGTCTGATGTTAACTTTTCGTTACAGGTCTTTTTTATAAGACCATTCCTCACCCCCATGCTCTGCCCAAAACTCTGCCAACAGTCTCCAAATGTACCTATGACTTGGCACAAAACCTCCTTTTGAATTGTCCACATCAAACACTGATGCTCAAGATCTCTCGACAGAATAAGCTTTAAGAAGTTGGTAAAAGTTATTTCTCTGAATTTCCATATTTTCTGTATTTTTGCTCTGAAGATGTTTAACAACTTTGCAATACATTATCAAGAAAGCAGACTGGATGTCTGTAAATTTGTTAGCAGGAAATGTGAAGAATCAGGAGCAATATGTCTGATTAAGCTGGGACAAGGCTGAAAGATTTTATATATGCATCGGGGTACTCTGGAAATAAAAGAACTAAGAAAAGAGTAGAGAGATTCCACTCTGTACAAAAATGCCATTTAAATATTTCTTTCATTCATGGCACTACCTGTGGGGAAAGTGGAAATGAAACAGTTTCTAACCAAGATTGAGGAGCAGGAAAAGGCAAAATGGAGAGAAGATCCATTTTTTCAAGCTCTTGAATGCAGACAAAGTCTGCTGGCATATTTACTGAAAAATTTTGGGGTCTTTAAGAATCAAGAAGGCATTTCAAGAAGAAACTCAGTTAAGCTTGCTGCTATTTGTTCATGACTCAAAGAGGACATTTCTTCTCTCATTCCCTTTTTTTTTCTCTTAAAAACACAAGTAATTCCTGTATTGGAGTTTACACGTGTGCAACAGATGTCATCTATAAATGATCTCTACCTTTTATATCTAGCCACTGCATAGCACTATGGAAAGGTTATTCAATCCTTAAATTGAATAGTTTAAATCCTTAAACTGGCATTTTCCTCCACATGTGATCTGATAAATGTTTACAATCTAACATTTTTATTGCCACAGTGGTTGAATTAGCATGAGTTTTCTAGCTTAAAATAACTGTGATGAGAGGTGATGACGTCCACCAGGATTAGTTGGCTGTTTTTCCTCTAAAAGTGACACACTGAACTAGATTTTTGTGAAGTATAATGGGCAAAGCTTTATCTTCATGCATTTTTCTTTTGAAAGAACACAAAGATAGCCATTACCTTGTTTGGGTATCCCAGGTATATCTTCAAATGTAAGCGTCCTCAGTGAAGGTCTCCAGAAGGCATAAGACTCTACCAGAGCTTCCAGTCCCATTCTGTTGGAAACAAAAGAATCAAGGTGTCATGAAAGCAGGCTGTATTTTGTCACATGTATTTTGGATACTCTACCTCAGAAACACATTAAAATTAGCCACATTTCAGGATAATTTTGAAGTTGATTTTGCTTTTTGGAAAAGAGCCTTCAATTTTATCCACAAGACCACTGAGTTCTGCAACCATTGGGCTTGCAGCACACAAAGAGTTTTCCAATTCCACATGGTTAGCTCTCTATTTCAATATTCTGGTCCTCTTGAGAGGGCTGTTTGAGTGGGCAGTCTTGGCTAAAGTTATGTTAAATGTTCTCCTAGTCTGGTATGTCCTTAAGAGATCATTCCTCTGGCTCTAATTGCCAGAGCGATAACCTACTTCTGCCTAGAACAAAGGTGATCCACTGACAAATTCTATCAAAACAGGATTACCAGTCATTACTGATGAGCTGGAAAATCACACTTAGACCACGAGCAAGGAGTAGGTGTACAGGCCTTTTGCCACTAAAATGTATAAAGCCATGTTGTGTCTTGGTTATTATGTGCTGAGCAAAATGCCCTCAGAAACTAAAAATCTTCAGTCATTTTCTCTCACCAGTGTAGTGAGAAAATAGAAATGACGGGGTAGACAATGTTGGCAGACACTATTTAGAATAATCGCAGTTTCCTGAAGGTAAAGGCACATTTGTTTTCTGACAATTATTTATGAATAATGCACCTCAGATGTATATATACTCAGAGGTATAATTTTGTTGTTATTTTTGGCTGCTGGGCCCCAGAGGCCTGTTAAATGTCAGCATCAGGCACACACCGCATACAAGTGCTTGCCTTTGAGCAGCAGCACTCTGTAAACTCGAATTATGCAAATAGCCCAATTTGAAGCAACCAGCATGTTCTGATACTACTCCTTCCCCACTGCATTTGCAGCAGGAACACAAATGTGTGTCAGGAAACATTTATAAAGTATTTATTAGCTGAACCTGGACTAAAAAGATAGCCTTAATTTTCTGCAGTAATGGTGAATTTTCATTTCTAGTTAAAGTGGAGATAAAAGCCACCTCCTGGAGGAGTGTAGCCAAGGCGATAATTTATACAAGATGCCTTCGAACAATTTCCACATTTTATCACCACTCTAATTTGCGCTATCAAATGGCCAAGTTTATTTAACAAAACAGTTATGTTTTTCCTGAAGTATTTAAAGGGAGAAATTCTGGTCCTTTCCTGAGTAAAAGTTTTTATAGGGTCAAACTTAAGGCCCAACTGAAGAATGAAACTATTCTCAGCACATAAATTCTGTTGCACTTTGCAAATGCACAGGGAATGCTTTTAAAAGGTGAAGCTACTGATTTCTGTAAGACAGGCTGTGGGACTGAACAGGAATGACCTGAAAAGGAATATTTTTAATTAAACAGAATTATTGCATGCAGCAGTGCAGAGTAAGATAGCTGCAATAATTAGAGCAATACTAAAAAGTTGGATATAATTTTACCACAGTAATTTTTTAAACTTTTGTTGCAAACTGAAATGTCTCAATGGTAAACGTACTAGCTAGAACAATGAAGATAACAGAACCTTAACATTTCGTTTCACTATTTAGTAAGAGAGTAAATTAATAAACAACTGAGCAAACCAGTAAAAATTTTTCTTGACAATTAAAAAGCTGAACCGCATTTTCAAACACACTTATTCTGTACCACAGAGACTATCAAAGAAAACAGCAATACTGACTTCAGTAAACCAGTGTCAATTTGCAATGCCTGAGTTTGTGTGTTGGTACAGTAAAAGCATTCAGAGATCATGTAAAGGCTGCTCCAAAACATTTTACAGAGGCTGGCCCTTCTTTCAGAACTGGACTTCTTAATCCACTTCCATAAAATATCCTTCTTTTTTTTTTCTAATACCTGAACAAGACTAATTCTAGTAGCCAAACCAAAAAAATCTCTCTGGATATCCCCAGTCCTACAACTGGATTTGTTTGGTTGCTGATGTAGAACTCTTAGAGCACCTACATCATCCTCAGGTAATACCAGAGCTGTCCTGCCATGCTAAAACCCATTCAAAACTGGTTACTGAACAACTCTTTCCTTTCTATTTTAAAGGCGTCTTCTCTTGTTTCATATAATATTATGGAAGAAATTCTAAGTCCACTTAAACACATCCATTTCAGAGGATCAGAATTTCACACTTCTTAGGAGGCTTCTTAGTACATATTTTATAGCTCTGCATAAAGCAAGCACAGCAGAGACACTGATGGTGGAGATCATTCAGACAGGGTACATATGGTAACTCATTTCTTCCCCAAGTATGGACAGCGTGTTTTGCTTCTTGGGTCATTGCATTTATCTGGAAGTTACTGTTCACTTAATTTCTAGCTAGAAGGCCACAAATGAGGCCAAAACTCAATATTTAAGTCAGTGCCTGGAGCACATCTTCCAGGCCCCAGAACAAAGCATCACTAATCATTTCTTGCTAGAAGACAAAATCTCAGAGATTCCGAAAAGACACTCAGTGAATTCCTGTAAATCTTTATCAGTACCCTATCCTTCTATAAGTATTCATCTTGTAAAAACTACTCTTGTTTGTTGCCCAGTCTCAGCTTTTATGCAACTGATGTGGAAGCAAAAAACAGGCTTTAATGCTGTAGCCTCTGCTAAAAGAGAAGCTCAATAAAAGTAGTTATCAAAAAGAAACTCATTAATCATTCCCACCAGCATGCAGTCTGCTCCCTTTTCTGCAAGGCTAGGGCATAAATATAGCAGCTGCAGACACCAAACGCAATGTGGTCACTGGAACTGATGTATAATATACAGCACAATGAAACGCTGCTTTTTTTAGCTGAAATGGTTTAACATACAAATCTTAGCAGGCTTAAGTAGTTTGCATTAAACAGTCTTTGGATAAAATACCTCATCAGCACTGGCAGCCCGGACTAGACTCAAGTCTCCACTTTGCACTACTCAGATTTCCCATTGCTATTTTGAAAGATTCCCAGATCAAGAGAGAACAAGCAATTAATCAGTCCATCCACAACGGAAGAATTGGAAACCATGCTTATTTCAAGGGGTTTTATAGCCTACTAGGAAAGGCATTCACCTAGGAAGTGGATTTAAAACTTCTTATACTAAATAGACACTTGAACACAGGTCTCCCATGTCCTACGTAAGTGTACTAAACACAAGGTTACTGCACAAACCAACTTAGTTTCTCCCTCTTTAAGGGAAAACAAGCCATTAATCCATATTAAATGGCACTTACATGCAAGAGGACCTGGGGTTATAGTTTGACAATGGTATCTGCAACTTGTGTCTCCAGCCAGGAGAAAGAGATTTTCAAGAGCAGCCTGAAATCACAGACCTGAGTACGTATTAATTTCATTTGCAGCCTTCATGGTATGTCACTGCTTCCACTGAATGAAACTTGAGTACATGAGTCAAGCCGAGTGCCAGCCTGTTTTTGACCTCGATGGTCAGAGAGGCACAAATGGGAGCTCACCACAGAGAACATTACTAGGAAATCTAAGTGCTCCCTTAGGGAATCTGAGTTCTCAAATTAGTTTGTCTGTAAATACAGGTATTCCCTTTGAACAGTCTTCACAAACTGATCCTGCCAGCAGTAACAAGCCCACCTTCTTCCCAACACCTACCTGTTACGTCCCGAATCTCTAAACCCTTTGGCGAATGGATTCCTATCAATCTTCAGACGAGTTATCTGTGGATACAGTTAAGAGAAATCATTATCTGCAAATTCAGCTAAATAGCACACAAAACTACTCTCCTGAAAGAATTAAGCTGACAGTAGAAACCTCTTCACATTTGTATAGTTTAAGATGGTTGTCCTGAAACAACAAAATAAGGGTCAATTTTCTGGTCATTATATTTGCAGATCCCCAGAGAAGCTAATAGGTATTTAATGCTGCCAAATGGTTGGAATTATTGAGATCAATCTTTTGGCAAATATCATTCTTCACCTAAGAGCGTATACTGCCTAACTGTAATAAAATTTAGACTAAATTTTATTTCTGTATGGGTCAAGAAGGAAATGTGGAAAGAGATTATTGTCTCTAGGTTATTATCCTCCACAAAAAACCCAAAGCTAACAACCCCCTATCCAGCAAAACACTCCCTACTCCAAATACTTGCAATTTATTTGAATAAATGGGAAAATTACCACATAATTATTATTTCAGTATTTACATGGCTTTCCTGCTCTTCTCTTAGTAAAGATATCAACACATACAATTTCAAAAAATACATCTGCAATAACTTGTATGGAATTAATAAAATGTCACAATACTAACTATGGTGTCACTATGCATGCTAATACTTAAACAAGTGGTAATAAGAGCCAAACATTGGAGTAAGGCAACCTTCCATTTACTTTTGACTTTGAGTCTTTGTGTACCCAGACAAATAATAACATAAGCTGAATGCAGTTAATGAAAATGACTGCAACTTTCTTCAGAACTCAGCTTCTCTGTTAAGGACCTGGGAGTTTTGAAAGCACTGGAACAAGGAACAAAACAATGCTTTAAAAATTCTCTCCAGACATGTATGTTCACTTAAAGGTCAGAAACCCCTTTTAAAATTAGACTGCTCTTTTTCTTATTCTTCAATGCTGTATTTATAATTAAGACAGCATTAAACATGCTAATTAGACTGTGTGATCTCCACAGTAAAAATGACTTTTTACATGCAGCATCTAGCCCATGTGGCCTGAAGTCTCAGCTACAGCCTCCAGGCGCTGCTGCAATGATATCAGTGAAAGCTACTCATAGTACAAAAAGGGTTTAGACAATTTTATTTTAATAAGTAGTACAATAAAAGTATCTGCTTTTCTCCCGTCTCTTATGTCCCTGGTCTGCTCTGGAACGCCTGTAAAATGCTAAGCACATAGCCCAAATTACCTGTTGATTTTGGTATGCGGTGACAGTAGTGAAAACTGTCTCTGGAAAGGAGAAGGCTTTCACCCCTTCTCCTGAAGGGATAGGCTTGACAGGTGACAGATCATCACCACAGTCTTTTCGGATGACGTGGACACGAGGCTGATATTTATGCATAGAGTGAAGGATAATCTATGCAGTCATGAAAGCAAAAAGATAACATTTATTAGAAAGGATGCCCTGCTGCTTCAAGACTAATAGTTTTTTGGAACAGATTATGGTATGTGTTTACCATGCCACTTACTGGAAATGAAATGTTTTCTTTAACCTCTGAAGGTTCTTGTTACAGTAGTCTAATCCCTGAGCATTTATGTTATTGCCAGCCCTAAGCATTTAAAAATTACGACTCAGGAGCTCCAAATTCAGAGACTGGCTCGATTGAAACTGGCTCGGAAAAAAAAAAAAAAAAAAAGACAAATCGGGAGTCCAGGTCCCACTGGAATTATGAAACTTTTGTCACTTTTTTTCCACTGAAGTCTGGATTTAATCTAACAGGATTAACAGCAGCAGAAATTTGTCTGTCTTTTTTTTTTTTTTCAGAACCTTCAGGATATGCTATTGGAGCATTTTTTTTCCTTATATCCCAAAGGCTGGAAACAAATCTTGTTTGGAACACAAGCTGAGACTCTCACTCTCTGAAGAAGCAAAAACTTAAGAGTACAGTGATACCAAAATCCAAAACCCTAGAGTGTTAATAACACCTGATTTAAAATATAGACAATGAATATCAATAAACAACCCCCTTCCACCCAGCATACAAAAACTCAATCAAAAGTATATTATAGAAGAGTTGTCTATAATGCATAAAATTAAACACAAAAATACCTTTTCGTACTGAACCTTAATTTTAGAGGAGATTTAAAATACAGAACTTTTCCTCTATTTTACCCCACTTCAGCTAACCACTATTAAAATAGAAGACTTCAAGAAAAAAAATAAATTGGAAGTTCAACTATTATTGTTGGAAGCCATAAGAAATTAGTAACTCAATAAATAAATAGTCCTATGGCTATTGGCCTGTGGAACCACTAATCAACATTCTGGGGTAGCTTTTTAATTTCCTGCTCCCTGAGTAGCCTCAGAATGTGGGTGTGCTCAAGTACTCAACAGAGCCCCTATGCTAGACACTATGGAAGTTCATTCATCCAAATGACATAGAGGACATTACATTCATTTGGATAAACTAGAGTTTGACCAGTTTCATACACTTGGTCCTGGCCAGATGACACAACCTCGTTTTGGATAAGCCAAGTTTCTGGATAATCAGGGGTTTTATTAGCCTGTGAGTAAGGTTTTGATAATGACATCACAGGCTCCAATTAATTTGCTCAGGGAGTGCCTTATGGATGTCCTCTTATGAAGCCTTTTTCCAGTTTCTGAAATCTTCAACAGAGCACGACTTTTTTATCATGCAAACATGTATTCTCTTTTACAACACTACTTTCAATTCTCCACAGGCAAATATCTACAAAATGAAAATGCAGAGAGGACAGCACATTCCTGACCCTGTTTTCCTGTGAACACCCAGAGATACCAGGGGAGATATTGTTGCAACAGCAAAAGAAAGGATCAACAAAAACTGTTTCACTGTTGAAACCCACTGCCATTCTGTGTCTTGCCATTTGCCTGGGTGCCACTGAGCATGCCATGTTCTGCTCCCACAGGAATTGCTTGGTTCCCATCAGCTCTGTGGTGCAAACCACCACTTGCTCACACAGCAATGATAACTCTGGCAGATGCCAACAACTCAGCTCAGGTAGCAGAACAAGGGAAATCAAAGCCACGTGGAGATGAACACCTCCCACTCCTTATCTGAGTGGCTGTTACAGCTACACTGATCCATGCTTAAGAGCAACCTGTCTGGCCTCTGTACTAGACTGAAATTTCCTGCACTGACAATACTATGGCAATTAACAAATCCAAAGCAATAAATTTTTTTTATTGATTTTGTACTATGGCTTCTAACAGTGGGATCTTTATTAATGATCTGAAGGACTCTGAATTCTAAGTAAATAATACATAACTGCAAAGCCCTGATGCATTAAAGAGTAACACTATGAAGGTAGGACATAAAAGGAGAGGGAGATGCAAAATCCATTCCGAAAACAGTTTAGCTCTATTATTCTAAACATCACCTAAAGCTACTGCAAAGAAAAAGCTAAGGAAAAAGAGATTCCAGCTAGTCATTTCACAGTGTTTGCATATTTAAAAGCACAAACAGGATCTAACAGTTTATCTTCAGAAACAGCAACTTTCCCTTCATACCCTTAAAATGCAACAACAAAAAACCCCAATCAGAAATCCCACTGTGTTTCCAAACATGAACGGCATTACTTTCAATCCACAGTTGAAGAGCCTGCTTCTTTCTACAAACCCGTCACAGGGCAAGACCAAAAACTTCATGGGGAAATAAACCACCAAAAGTAAAATTACACTTTGGCCACAGCAGCTGCCAGGAAATTATTATCAGGTGGAAGGTGCTGCAGGCAGGGAGACCACGGGTAAGTGGCCGAATAAAGGTGGCCAATCCACCTGCAGACACACAAAGCTGGGAACACCTTTGCAACCTGGCTTTTGAGCTGCTGCCACAATGAAGACTCAGAGCTAACCATGGGCACAACCAGCACAGCCAGAAGTGAGAGCCAGATACTCCTTCGCAGGGAAGATGCCAATCCTCTGGCAGCTTGGCAGCGCCAAAACTACACAGTCACCTCCACATCACCAGCATGGTCCTTGCTGCTGTGTTTGCCAAAAGTCCTTTTTTATCCTCTCTCTAGGCTTTCTGCAGGCAGGGAAGTGTGTGGGGCTGAGAAGCATGGATTTCCTCTTGACTAAGACAAAATCTGCAAGTGCAAATGCTGATGTTTCACAGCTTTTCATTGTGACAAGAATATATAACTACCCACTGACTGTAAGCAGAGCTCAATACTTGGAGCCAAGTCTGGGCAGAGTAAGTCAGCCTCTGCTTCCAGCCTCGCCCCACTTTCAAATGGGGAAAAAAACCACCCCAACCACCAAGGAACAATTAACAGGCTAACAGCCTCATTTTCACTAGAAGTTAAAAGATGTTCCTCTGCATCAAAAAATACTCAGCTGAAAAGCATGGAAAATAGCATAAAAAATATTGACTTTTCCCCTCTACTGAAATTCAGATTAAAAACTGCACTGAAATAG
The DNA here is from genome assembly GCA_013396655.1 of Campylorhamphus procurvoides. NCBI lineage: Eukaryota > Metazoa > Chordata > Aves > Passeriformes > Dendrocolaptidae > Campylorhamphus > Campylorhamphus procurvoides. Next base: position 610,319 of record WBMV01000298.1, on the reverse strand, counting down.
AAAAATCAGCCAGCTCTAACCAGCCAGAGGGAGACTGTTTTACAATGCAGCACTTACTCCATAGATGAGAAAAGGATGAAAGACATTAACAAAGAGCATCCAGACCATGCGCTATTCTACTTCTCACTGACAACTGCAAACTCCAGCTTTACCTTTCCTTGCCATCACAATACAGATGAAAGACACAAAAGCCACAGTGTGTGTCTTAATGCCTCTGTAAGAACACAGTATCTCCAAGGTATGGAATTCACCCTTGAACTCCCTTTTGAGATAAAAAAAACACATCCTTACAATTTTTTCTTGACCTCCACAGCCTGCAAGCAGACCCCATGTATCAGAGAATGTCCTATATGTAGACGTACTTCCAAAACTGTCCACAGAACAGTGCAATAACATTGTGAGGGCACAAACTTCCCCTCAAAGTACTTGATGGAAACAGCAGCAGGCCACAAGGAGTCTGGAAAGCACTTGAGCTGCAAAGCAAGTTGTCTAAGAGATGGTTGATCTCCTTTCACAAGGTGCTGATCTCAGAGCAACACAATGCAAGGGGAGCTGGCTGCCACGAACTCCTACCACAATATAAATACTATTACAACATAAATACTGAGTAAGAATACTACCTTAGTGCCTGTTTGCAAACAATGTCGCCATGGTCATGGCTCACTTCTCTCACAGATTCTGATTGTTAATACTCCAGAATAGGTAAAAAGGCTCTGGATTGACGTCATGCAAGCTCCCTATCTCAACATTCACAAGATCAAAACCTTCCCATGGGATTTTAACACAAAAGCTCTGCAAGAGTTTGTACCTTTGAGGAGCCCAGGGAGAATAAAGGAACAGCTTCAATCAGGATTAAATTGCCAGAAGCAGAGAGCAGGGAAAGCACACTCAAAGAACAACAGCTAAAGCACAACACTGCTTGGTAGAGGTCCCACTAAGATTTTTCTGAGCCACTCTGCCTAAGCAGGAGAGGGAAAAAACTCACTTTCTAATAATCTAAAATACTCCCTATGTCCCATATATGGGTGAGAGTCAAAATATTTGATGTAAGAACAAATACTGGAGGGGCAGTAGAGCCTTGCCCCCTAGTTCTTCTAATTCCCTATCCCTCCCCTGGTACCCCCTTGAGAAAAACGGTTCCTTCCTCCTTATGAGAAACAATTGTTTTTCATATTCATCACAAAATATGATTATTCGTTTTCCATTATTGCTAGAGGCATTCAGAGGCTACATAGCTTTTTCAATACAGCATTCCACACTGCCATAGCTTTAAAAGAAAAAATGCACCCATTGGAAGAGACACTTTTCTGCTTTCTGCTTTTGCCTTTTCTGGTAATTATGAATGACATGTTTGCAATTTCCCAGATCTGAGAAATATGAAATTATTCTACAGTCATCCTTCTTTTGTCCTTTTATTTTAATACTTAAATTTCCACTTTGGGGAGGAGGGGCACTGGCATAGCTCTGAATCAGTTCAATGTGTCGCAAATCACTGTACTTGGGTTTTGCTTCACTCATTTCCAAGCCGAAATACTTAAACTAAAGACCAGAAAATTTATATCCCCTGATATTATGAATAATGGTGTGTTGTGTGCACTACATAGGTTTCAGTTTAGAATAAAAACAAAGCTAAAATCTTGGTTGGAAAACACAGTAATACAATTATCTGCACATCTGATATTGTATCACAGGGCAGTTTGTGACTGCAAGTGCGTGGGTGTACCACAGTACCCACATATCGCCCCTCTGAAACCAGTGAGTGCACAAACCAGCTGGCCTGGTGGAAAAGCAGTTATTTTACCCATTTGCATCCACTTTGCTTTTAGAGCCCTTACAATAGACTCAGGACTCAAAGAAAGCAACTCCTACTTGAGGGAAGTCACAAATACACAAATGCAGGGCAAACTAAGGGAACTTCATGTGCTAACCTTAACTCAAATGGGCACTGTCAAATAATACTCCTTAACTGTAATTCTGGAAAGAAGCAATATAAAAAGCCATTCTTACCAGCCTAAAGAAAAGCACTGCTAACTCAAGAGATTTGAATACCCCCACATTTCTTTTAAGGAAGAACAGAATAAAATTATGAATATTATTATACAAATAGAAGGATTTTTATCCTTGTTATCACATTTGTTAGCTCAGCTCAGCCACTCTCCTCTATTCCTGCGTCTGTTAATCTCATTTGTTAACACAAATCTCATGGTTAAATTTAGATTATGTATTAACAAAATACACTGGCTCAGTGTCAAAGACTTACAACTATACTGAAAGATGCATGTAGTATCATTGTACTCTTTGCCAGGTACGTTTTCTTTCACTCCCCTCCTTGAAGGAGAAAGCATCCAGGTTAATAAATCGGGTTGCACTAAGGACAATGGAATCCACATCCTGACTTGAAACTTGCCTCCAACATCTTAAAACTCTACCACTTGGAACATGATGCTCCTTCTGAATGGATGCCAGCATTTGCCATTTATTATGGGAGTTTGTAAAATCAAAGACTTCATCCTGACTAAAAACAATTCTCATTTTTTAATTATTTCTTAAGGTGTCGAGTAAAACTATTTTAGGGATTGCTGGAATGATATTGGCTTACATCTGTCATGTTTCAACAGTTTTGAAGCGAAAAGGAAATATTAACATAACACATTTTGTCACATTAGATAATGTCATAACTAAACAATTTAGAACTTGCAAACAGAACACTCATACTGCATACGTCTTCGCCAGTTTTTTCAGAAGTAATGAGCCTCAGCTGTGAAAGGGTCTTGCTTCATAAGGTATGTAATAAATCATCATCGGAGCAAACCCAGCTCCCATGTTGTTCGTTTTTGACTGCAATTATTAACACCTCATGGGATTTCACACAAACGTTTAGGTTAAGAAAATACTTAAGTGTATTTTTATTCATGTGAAGTTATTACACACTATTAATGTTTCTTCTAGCCACTTGTGAATTTAAGCGTCCTTTTCGATCGGAGCAGAAGTTGCAAGTAACACACTCGGTGGGAAAACATGAGAGAAATCCTGCCCCTTTGTGTTAGGCAATTTAACCTTGTAAAGTCTTACTTTGCAAAAAGAGTTCTGTTTTTGAGGGGGAGAGTAAAACAGCAGGCTCTAATAAGCAGTTAATTATGGGAGCAGAAAGTAAGCAGATTTTAGATCTGGACAGTAAAATTCCAAAACAACTTTGAAAAGTCAAGCCTATTTCTGGCACCCTGAAGCTGTACATCATCAGAGCCTTCCAGGGCTGAGCAATGTGCCTACATATAATACTGCAGAAGAGCAAGTACTCACATGCCCTTGGTCATCCAGCTCGTTATTGGTAAGTTTCAGTTTGTCAAAGCTGATCACTTGTCTCATCCATGTCTCCCCGGAGGCGGGTGAATCAGGATGAATATAAACACGAGGCGGTACAGGGGAGTCAGCATTACCAGCCACCATCCACTTGGAACTATGATAAACATACCTATAAAAAGAAAGCAAATACCTATAACCACAAAATAATTTATCAGATCCATTCAGTATTAATAAATTAGGGCCCATGCATACAGTAAGAATCCATCAATTAAAACATGAAAGGACATAACTCTACATAAATAAAAGTAATTTTTTTAGTTTCAAACTGGTTCTGGCACCTGCAAAAACAAGGTTAAAAATCATGCTCTGATCTAACCTTAGGCTTCCTAAAATCAGTCACAGTCTTAACATTAGGCTCCACACTGAGCTTTAAGCTGGTGTCAGTTCATTGATTGCTACAGCTCTGCTCTGAACGAGCATCAGCAAACAGGGAAGAATCTGGTCCTTCATTTATCAAATTGAGTAGTAATTCCATATTTGGAAGATTTAACATGTTGAGTCTAATATAAGAGTCTATAAATAAAGCTATTGAAGGGAAAGAATACTATGATAGGAAAAATAATGAAAGTATGTCAAACTATGCTCTTGATATTTCCATAGACCATATTAATTGGCTTGAATAGTATTGCACAAAGGCTTAAAAATGAAAACACAGAGTCTGTATTTAATTTGATAGGTCAATGCTGACAAAGTAATTTTATAATAAAAATAAAGCCTACTTCGGTAGAAAATTTATTTTAAAGGCAAACACTTCACATAGCCATTAAAAAACACTAACTGAAAGTTTTTTTTTTCAAATACAGTAAAATTCCAGTAATTCAGCTATATTTTTAATAAAAGCAAGAAAGACTTTATCAAATCATGTTTGTACAATTCAGCTCCTTATTAGGAAAAAAAAAACCAACATGATTGGAACAAAAAACAAAATGATCCAATGCATGTATCACTTCATACAACTCAGATCAAGCTGCATGACTAAGATCTAGAATGGTGGTGAAATTCTCTCCTGGGGACAAATTCTCAGCCCTGGATCATGATTGTAACATTTCTCATTTATTTTGTATTTCTTGGTTTATACTAAATACTTGCTTTCCCTACAAAAGTAAATGAAGTTATAAATACACATAAAAGATTTTGAGCCACAGTTCAAACTTCCAAATACTTATAAGGTCCAATTTTGCTAGAAATCTAGACCTAGATGCCATTTTCTTCATTTACATTTAGTTTTGCTATCTGCTCTGTCAGCTAAAGACTAGGCTCCATGTGACTACTGTTATATCTATGGATTTTAAAATCTGCAAGACAGTCTGTGAAGCCACACAAACAGCCAGAGTTAAACTAACAGTCAGCAGTAAAAAGCACAGCAAAGAATGAAAGGTGACATCTAGTAAAAATTTTAAAACATTAATATTTAGCAGAAAAGCTAAAAGTCTGGTTACTAACACATGAATGCAGAAATCTAAGTTTGTCAACGAAGAAAATACTGCCCTTCAAAAAACTCTTGTTAAGTTACCTCAGTTATGTGAGCACCACATATCATCCTATTAGGCAGACAATGCAGGTCATTATGATTGTAATTATTTTAAATTAAATTCAATACTATTCAATATAGCCTCTTTATTTTTTAATATTAACATTTTAATTATTTTGGAATTATTACCTTGCTTTTTCTGTGAATTTAGGAATTGTTCAGACCTTCTAGGAATTATATGTTTAGATTGTTAAGTAAATGCACACATGCAATACAAAGCAAAAGAAAAAAAAGGGGGGGGGGGGGTTTATTTGAACTGTACTGTGCTGGTCCAAAGGAAAAAAAAACCACAAACACACTTTTTCCTCTATGGTACACTCAGAAAAGTCTCCCCTAACTGTGTATGCTGGGCATCCTTAGCACTGCTATCTCCCCCTTGTTGAAAAACACAAAATCTAAAACTGTGTTAAGAAAGATCTTATACACCACACCAACATAGCAGTCAATGAGGTAAGTACAGGAAAGCATAGGACAGTGTTTGCTTAGGAAACAAAGCAGCATTCCTGCAGAACCAACCTTATAGTCTTGGTCTGAAATATTCCTCATTCTACAATTAAATCTGCAGCGGTTTTCCCTACATTACACTAAGTATAGGTTAAAACCATCAAACCAGCAATTGGTAGAAGACCTGATCCTGTCTCCCCTGAACTACTTTGGCCAGGCTCCCTCTGGCCACTCCGGAGCATGGGATTGCATTTGTGAAACGGCTGCAGCTCACAACAGAACTGCTGCGGGCCCAATCCTGCAAATGCTTCCACAGGACCAGAGGTTTCTGCAGCATCCAGCTGGCTCCCTCGAAAGACTGCCATCGAAATAGTGAGAGCTTCAGTACACAATTCCTACTCCCGAATGTTGGAAGAACAACCTCTTGTTCCTCACATTATTCTTCAGACAATAATACCATTAGTTCTTTAAAAAACAGTAATTAGAAACATTAGCCATTTTGAGTGTAAGGAACCAAATATCTCAGTGATAAATAGCTTTTAAATTAAATTATATAATCAAATTGAAGGATGACCAAGAAGTATTTAAATCAGACATCCATGTCATTATTGTTATTAATTAATGTTAATGCCATTTAGCACTAGAAAATGTACGTTTTCATATTTATTTGTTAATAGGAAATAATTCCCACTGACAGGTTGAGGAACATAATATGATAACATTTTCCCACCACACTAGAACTGCACTCTCTGAAAGCCAAAACCTGAGCATCTGCCCACACTACACACACAATGTGAGGCAAATGCATCATAAAGTGCTTCAACAGAAGTTTTAGTTGCTTTTCCATACTTGACACAACTTTTTTTTTTTTAAATGCCCTGGGATAAAAATAGTAATCTTCATGGAGAGTTAAACATGATCTTCTGCTAATTTATATCATGCTAGTATTTTCTCCCAAAAGCTAAGCTACAGTTTGCATCATATATTTTTTGCCTTAAAGTCACCATACCTGTATCTTTTGTTATCCACTGGCACAATATCCATAGCAATATAATACTGCTGATGTGGGTCTAAACCTGAGATCTTCACTCTCATTGCGGGAAACATCCGCCTGAACATGGAAAGAGAGAGGTCATTTCTAATACGAAACAGACTCGTGAACGGTTGTTTAGGAAAAGTAACCGCTTCGCGGGATTTTTCTCGTTCTTCCTTTTAGCCTACAGAGTCCTTTTGGACGATTATAGTTACATAGCCATGAAATGGCCCATTCGATATGTCAAAACAGATTTCTAAAGTGCATTTACTCTAACAATGCTTCGTATGTTTGGGGATACGCTTTGGGAGTACAGCTATTACCACATCATTTCAACTTTATTGTTAGACAGTAAATCATTTGGGTTTGAGACCTTACCTTAGCAGTATATGCATTTAAAGCCCGTTTGAGATATTAGCTAGAAATGTATTCCTGGAGATACGCAAACACCCCCTCCACCCAGGAAGACCAAGACTTACAGAAAGGCAAATTGCCACTGAAGCTTCAACTGATAGCAGAAAATGGTGTGTCACTGCTATATCAGCAAATTAGAAAGCTAAATCCACGGTGATACCACTGTAACACCGCACGGATGCAGTTATAAAAGCCAATGTGCCATGCTGTAACACAACAATATGGTCTTTATTGAGACGGGACTTCCTGTCTGCAACTTACTAAAGGTGAAGTGCGAGAGCTACTCTGTCTTTGAAAGGTATAGTAAAACTTCTTTATTGAAAGCAGAAACGAAACTACGACTTAATTTCTGTGAGGAAAAAAACCCAAAAACACACACACACAAAACCCCAAACTAACCTCCAAAAACAACACAAAAACAAAACAAAAAAGACCAAAACACAAACGTTCACGATATAGACCCTTCTGTGGAGAAAACTGATTATTTAACCAATGATGTGATTTTAACATTAAAATGCCCTTCTTAGCTTGGCATGCGTTTTATCAGAAAACTTCATTATTGAAGCCAAATAATAAAAAGGTCCAACTGATGAGCTGACTGGAAGTTAGTAAAATATTTTTCTGTATTTTATAAACCTGAAAGCTATTCCAGTTCATTTAGTATTTGCTGCTGCTCTAAATATATATATGTATGCATACACACACACACATATATATAAATCAATTAAAAATCGTTACTGGAAAGAAAAATCTTATCTTGGTCGTTTCTGAACAAGCAAGAGGGTAAAAATCTGACTGTGGATAACTGGTTTTTGCTGTTACTTCATTGCACCTGTAAGATAAAATAGAAACTGCCCGCCTGGACTCTCTTAAGACAAATGCTGCTTTGCGCTGTTTAAGACTGCGTTTCAATCATTAATAAAGCCTCTCTGAAAATGTAGACAGTAGCATATGGATTCAATAAAATATGTTTTTGTAATTTCTAATAAGTTCAGATACTTTTATACTACCCAGGTTTTTACCATGTGTATCCTCTGGAAAGGGGAAAAACTTCCCCCCAGAAGGGCACGGCACTCCCAGACCTCGCCCTAATGAACAGGAAACCCGAAACGCCGCATGCTCCGGTGCCCATCCAACATTATCGCCATCTACCTGCCTCGTAAATCTGGGGGGGTTCTCCGGGTTTTTGCCCGCTTTGATGTGCCGGCCCGCCCCGGGAAAGCGCGGGTGGCGGCCCCGCCGTGCGCCTTACCTCCCCGCTTTGGTGATGATCATCTCGGTGCCGATCTCGTGGAAGCGCTTCCACAGTTCCGCGCCCTGCAGGTCCACTCGCGGCGCCTGCGGCGTGGGCAGCGGCGAGCCGGGCCTCGAGCCCTTGGGGGAGCCGCCGGGGGATGCGGGCGGGGAGGCCGCCAGGAAACCCTCCTCGCAGCCGCCTGCGGAGAGAGGGGAGGAAGCGAGAGGGCCGGGGCAGCGCGGACCTCGAGCGCGACCGGGAGGCTCGCTCAGCCCGAGCCCGGGCCGGGGCCGCAGCCTTGGCTCCCTCCGGGGAGGGGGACACCCGAGTGCCGGGCAGACCCCGCCAGGACGGCCGGGCTGCGAGGGGGGTCCCCGGCGCGGAGCTCCGGGACGAGCCGCCCCCGGCCCGGGCCGGGGGGAGACAGCGAGTCCGCCGTGCGAGCCCGGCGCCGTGTTTCCTTCGGTCGCGCACTTCTGCGTGAAACTGTGCTGCCCTCCACACAAACACATATATGCGTCGTGTATATNGGCCCCAATGAGAGCCTCCACGGAGAAGGCGTGAGCCTTGAGGCTCATGGTGGTGCCTGGCGAGGACCGCCGCTTGTCGGCCATGCCCGACACCCTACAGTCAGCGCATCCAGGCGCCCCGCGGCCACCGGCACCCGCGCCCGGCCGCCCTCCCGTCCTCCCGACCGCGCAGGCAAGGGGCTGGGGCTTTTCCTCGCCTTTCTTTTTAAATCCGAGTTATCAGCCAAGTTTTTTTTTTTTTGGGGGGGGGGTG